>OMKY01152935.1:4297-16673 GCA_900302395.1 Bregmaceros cantori
GGTTAATGATACATTTGTCGGATATTTGTCCAATCCCAAGCTTTGAAGGTAAAACAAAAATTGCAGATCCTGATTTCCCTCATCAGAGGCGATGCCTAAATCCCTACCTATTATAGTCTTTGCTTATACTCATTTATAGTGTTGTCATGTTACAGTTGTCACAATTGTTGCCGGTATGTGTTGAAAAGTGATTCCATGGATCCTTGTTCATTGCTTTGCATCACTCAATTTCAACACCCATGTTTGATAACTTACATTTACTCTCTCCCTCTCTCTCTCCCTCCCCTCTCTCTAGCTCTCCCGCTCTCTCTCCCTCTCTCTCCCTCTCTCTCCCTCTCTCTGACAATTTTCATGTGTGTCGTAATTGCCCTCTTTGCCACTGTCTCATATTTCATACTCGTATTCACTAAACAACAACGCCACCACAGGAAGTCCTGTGTAGATGCCCCAGGGTATGTTTCTATAGAGGGAGGAAGGGGGAAGGAGGGCGAGGAGGGGAGAGAGCGAGAGAGAGGAGGAGAGATGGGGGGGAGAGGAGGGAGAGAGAGAGAGAGAGGAAGAGAGAGAGAGGAGGGGAAAGAGATGGGGAGAGAGGAGAGGGAGAGAGAGAGGAGAGCAATAAGTGGCAATGGCAAGACTTGTCAAAAATTCAAGTTAATACCAAGTCTTTGAACCAATATGTTTTTCCCAATCGGTTCATTCCAAACAGAAACGGAAATATAACATTCCTGGCTTTGAGTTCCACCAATAAATGGACGTTCCCAAACTGGTTAAAACAAAAAAAAATATTGTTCCCGGAATGGTTAATTTAGTTCCTGCCAGCTGAAACACCGCCTGGCGCTAGTTGTGGCATGGCAGAAAGGGGAAGGGAAGGCGCACGGCAGCACAGACTGTTGGAGCAGCGGACCCCTATGGGACAGTCTTTCAACAAAAAATTTGAGGAACGAAATAAAACCGGTATTAACCGGTTACCATTAAGTGTTCCTGTTCCACAACATGAAAAATAATAATGTTTCCGGTTTCAATGGATTAAGAATAAGTAAACAATTGTAATAAGTGTGTCTGTACACTACCCCTCAAGTCACAGATCTATGTTCTGTGTAAAGGCCTGAGCCCGGGTTGCCATGACAACAGCAGCCCTCTGGTTGGAGGAATGTGTGTGGGTTCAGGTTTACTGGGCAGCAGGGGGTACAGTGTGGGTGAGGGGTCACTTTGGTGTCGGACATCCAAGTCATTACTGATGATGGATGAATGAATTTATTAAATCATCAGTGTCAACCCTTTTCAAATTCAGCACGTCCCCAGTGCCAGCGTATCAACATGTTGGTCTTGTGTAGACCCACAAAAAGGTTCTGTGTCCTTGTCAACAACACACATAGCAAAGGGAACTTTAGACTGTATCATCAGAAAAAAAAAAAGTTTCCATTCTTTAGTTATAGTTTCCATAAGATGGGTGGGTATCACTAAAAACGCTTACGTCTCACTCACGTCACCCATACCAAACTCCGCTCACGTTTCAATTTGAATAATTTGCCTGCCTGTGTATGGGAGACGTTTGCCTCATTTTCCCAGACCCAAAGTACCATCTAGCGATGTGCGATGCGTGGACTATGTGTTGGTTCTGGCTCGCCAGGCTGGCAGAGAAAGGAGACAGTCCTGCAGGGTGCCCATAGTGGTGGTCAAAGTGAGGGACGTAATGTTCAGGTCCGGGGCAATGGTATTCGAAAGCCGAACTGAAGTCAACAAACAGGATCCTTGCATATGTTGTTGGAGAGTCCGGCTAATCCATGAGGCAGCTTCACTGTGACTCCAAGTTGAATGGTGTGAGTAGAAGAAGATTGTGGACTTGTGGATGTCTCTGGTGCCAGTGATGGAAGTGTTGAACCTTCTGTTGTCCAGGCCTTCAAAGATGAGTTGGAGGGTCTGATCCAGGAGCAGATGAACAAGGGGAACACGCCCACAGGCCTGCTGGCTCTCAGACAGATTGCAGACTTCATCATGGCCAGCTCCGTAGCTGGATTCAGCACTTCTCCTCTCAGTGAGTACTAGTAGTAACTCTCTCCGAATCAACCTTAAAACACTACAAACAGGGCTCGACTGGGAGAAAAAGAAACTGACCCGGGTATTTTGACCTTTGCTTTCTCGTTTGTAACAAGCAACATATAAAACAACCACACACAAATAGGGGTAAACGGCAGCCACCCACTTAAACTACAACACATTTATAGTGATTCTGGTGAGGTAAAGATAAAACCTGCTTGACATTTTTTTCCCCAGAATTCCTCTGGGGGGCAGAAAAAAAATTGATTGGACCGCCAGTTGAATAGCCCTGATCTAAGCATTATGTGGAATTCAGTGAAACTGAGTGAAAAGTGGTAGGAGAAGCAGAATGCCAGAATGACCTCAGCAAAATATTTTGAGAGTGAGGTTAGGGTTAAGACCAAACCTCATCTTCTCCAGAACGATAACGGACAAGCTCCAATAACCTACAGTCTGTGGACTCGGCGCCTATTCCAAGGACATAGCAACCTTGCTAGCTGTCCTCACCTCTAATTGAGCCAAGCTCCCAAGACGTTAAGGCCTGGTTCATACTGTTCAGGCACAGAGGAATTACACAAGTTCAAGTTCATGTTCATTCCTTATGTCCCACACAGGGAAAATCATTTTACAGCCTGCTAGTTCCAAGCAGGTTCTTCATGACAAGACATACCCTATATACTACACTATATGGGGGAACGGCATTTTCTGTTAATCATTCAAAACTAATTAACATCAACAACAATTAATCAAAACCAGTAGTTATTTCTTCAACTAGGCCGAGATTGGGATTGATTGAAAATCTCAATCTGCTCTTTCCTCCAGTCCTCCGTTAAAGTTGTTCTGTTAACAATCAAAACAAATTAACACTAACAACAACTAATCAAAAACTGTAGGTATTTTTTCTACTAGGCCGATATTGAGATTGATTGAAAATCTCGAACTCCTCTTTCGTTTTTCTTCTCTCTTCTTTCCAGTCCTCCGTTAAAGGAGTTCTGTAATCCATCCCAATTACTGTGCTTAATTGAGCAACCAAGGTTGAAAGGTAGCTAGGTAAATGGCTGCTATATTCCTTAAGTCAAAGTCTAAAAACAAAATCACTTTTGTGAAGTGCCTTGAGGCAGCTTCGGCTGCGATTTTGGCGCTATATAAAAGTCTGTTGAGTTGAGTAGGGGTTCCATGTACCCTATATAGTGAACTATATGGGGCGCACACCATTTTGTATGGGTGTCCAAATTCTCCATGTTCCCTATATAGTGCACTAGATGGTGGGGGTGTCTGAAATTTCAACGTACCCTATATAGTGGACTCGAACTATCCCATAATGCACCGTGAAAAGTAGTAAGCATCGATGTACCCGGCCTAGACCAATTAATATAACCCATAATGCATTGCGAGATGCATTAAAAAAGACCTAAAATACAAAACATGGCGCAGCAGGAGACAATAGGGATTGACTACGGCAAATAGGTATACATATAAGCACTTTTGACTTTTTGTGAAGATAGTAATTTTGACCCCGCCTACTCTAGTGTCCGAATTCTCGGTCGTTGGTGTTGAGTGCACGATAATTGAGTGCACTACATAGGGAATAGGGAGTAGGGGATAGGGACTAGTGAGCGATTTCGGACACAGCCATAGTCTATACACATGACAGACAGACAGACATGGCCGGTACAGCACTCGGATCAGCAGAATAAAATAAATTAAAAGTGTAAAAAGTGTAAAAAGACTCTGCTCATAGAAAGACTCTTAATTTTAATAAAACCATAAGCCTTGAAAAATATTTAATGCATTTTTAACACACTATGGATGTGAAGTAGGCCTGCAACTAACCATTATTTTGATCATCGTTTATACTGGTGATTAATCGATGAATTGGCTCATTTTTCCTTTGGAATGGGCCGAAATAGTAAACGATTAATCACTGCCGATTATTCGATCATTAAATTAGTTGACGATTATTTCAATAATCGATTATCATCGTTTAATTCGGTTGCAGCTCTTAAGATCACCAAACGATTGTATACATTTTTAACGCATTATGCCTGTGAAGTTTAAAGGCTATTTCAAAAGAATTGAGCGAATGCTTAACTCCCATCACTGTTGTAGCTCCTATCACAGGCCCGTCTCGGTATTACCTCCGTCAATAGTTGTTCGTATTGTTATTTAATGCCCATAAAACCACTTGATTTACAGCCCTCTCAACAACTCCAATAAAAGCAGCCGTAAAAACCCACTCCGTGATGCAACAACCTTTTAATCTAACACGTAATAAAAGTCGAGAAAACACGTCACAAGAACGACTGGTGGAAGTTGTAGGAGAACCGGTTGTCTGTGCTCCTCTGAAGGTCTATAGACGAGTTTAGGCCTAGAAAAATAGGCCGCTGCCATTTTGGGTCACCTCTTTTTTTTTTTTTTTTTCTGGCGTCAGCGCCGTTTTTCCATCGTTATTGGATAGGATTATTCGGAAACTGGGTTGAAGAGATCTGGGGTAGACATCGCAGACAAGTCGACGAGCGTAGTCGAACTCGCGACATTGCGGATGCTGCGGTAGACGGGGCGCCACTAACATGAATGGGGTCGCGTTAGGTGCGGTGTCCATAACCACTCGGCCAACGCGGACCCCTTGGGTTTCCTCTTTGATACACACTTCCAGTGTCTGTATAGCAGCCTGTGTAAAGTCATCGTAGTCGACCGAACCGACTGAATTTGTCACATAAAACACACACTTCCAGTCTCTGTATAGCAGCCTGTGTAAAGTCATCGTAGTGGACCGAAGTGGCCGAATTTGTCACATAAAACACACACTTCCAGTGTCTGTATAGCAGCCTGTGTAAAGTCATCGTAGTGGACCGAAGTGGCCGAATTTGTCACACAAAACGCACACAGTTTCAAAATCTGCTTACTACAGATTACAAATCTGACTTCAATTCACTCACTGATGTGGTCACATGTTCTACTGGACCAATGGGATGGCTGCATTCACTCGTAAGTCCGACCAAGAACAGTAAATGGAATGGGTTTTCGCAGATTATTAAATCGTGAGTTTGTAGGGCACAGATCCGCAATAGAACATTTGGAATGGGCGAAACTCTTAACAGACTGAGCTACTGCTGCCAGTATTTGACAAAAAAACAAACGTTTATTGTGAGTTGATGAGAAGCTTGGTTCAGGACAACCCATGTTAACACACTCACACACCGACATTTCCATGTTAATTTTCCAGCGTAATCTTTGTAATAAAAATTATCAAGTACATTGGTGCCCAGTAGCTCAGTCGGTTAGGCAGTGCACTGGAAAGCACGCATATGCCTTAATGGCGCGGTGAGTCGGTGGTTCGAATCGTACGTATTTCCCGCATGTCTACCCCCCATCTTTACCTGTTTCCACTAACCCTAATAAATAAAGCTTGGAAAAAACAGCCTGAATGGGCTGGAAAAAACAAACGCTGGAAAAAGAAATTATCAAGTACAAATGTGTTTTCTACTTGTTGTCACGTACACATGTATTCATTATGTAACTAGCTAAAACAGGTCATGTTTTTGGTCATAATGTGACATGCTTGATGTGTTGAACATGTTAGACATGCATTGGTTCTGATAACATGTACTATCACTTCTCTATATTAGACAGCACGTTTCTGTGAAACGTGGGCATTTCCAGACAGCACATCCTGACAGACACTGGCTGTTTGATCAGTCCCTCCTTCTACATGGTTTCAATAAACCTTTTGAGACCCATTCCACCAGTGTGCTTCCCCCCTATCTGAACTCACCAAGGGTACTGGATATTGCTGTTAAAATATCCATAACATCTTCTATACTGGTTTACAGAATATGGGAATATTCAGAGGAATTCGGACACCCCTACAAAATGCTGTGCGCCCCATATAGGGCACTATATAGGGACTAGGGAGTGATTTCGGACACAGGCAAGTGTCTTTGAGTGGAGACGTGTGTGGTTTAATGCAGTGTGTCTGTGTCTCCGTCTGCTCCTGGGGATTTGTGGTGGAACGCAGCTTGGATGGAGTTCTGTAGCAGCTGCCAACGGCGGAGGAAGCCGTCTAATCAATGACAGATCTGAAATACGTTGATTTTAATGCGTGTCAGAGTCTAGGCAGCTGCACCTTCAAAGACACATCGGTTTAAAGCACAGACAGCTCTGGATGTAACCGCGCTGTACACTGCAGTGTTGCTACTTTGATGGAAGGTAATAATCATAATAACTAGAGGTATGCAGTCGGTGGCGACTGCTAAAGGGATGGAAGCATCAGTAAAGCAGGTCAGGTCTTCTGTAGGAATGGTGACATCACCGGTGCATGGTACAGGGTGTTTTTGTCAGTGTCTAAGAATTGGACAGAGATGGCAAAAGTAAGAGTTTTTACCTGAGTAAGAGTAAAATGCAAAAAAAACAACTCAAGTGAGACTGCAAAGTACCGATCCAAGTATCTACTTGAGTAAAGTAAAAAGTACAGGCTGATAAATATACTCAAAAAGTATTTTGGAAAGTAAAAGGTAGAGGCTCTAAAATGTACTCAAAAGTATTTTTGAAAGTATAAAATACAAAGTACTAAAAATAAATGGCTGTATAAAATACACCTTCTCAATGTTAGTTTGTCAATGTTCTTGTTTGAATTACTACCAACCTAGCCTAATTTATCGTATCTCTAGGGCACACCCAGAGACTAAATGAAAACAACGTATTAACTGGGACTGTACTCAGTGCATTAGCGCCCCCTACTGACTCATTCACATTATACATGCTGTCCTCCCCCATTGTTCCACAAAAAATGTAAAAAAGTAACGAACCTGTATTGGAAAAAGTAAGGAGTAGAAGTGCCTATATTTTTGTTAGAAATCTACTGAGTGCAAGTAAAAAGTACTTGTAAAAGTACAGATACTTTTAAAATTGAACTGATTGAAATTTAATTGAAACCAAATACATATTGTGAAAACAAATCTAAGGAAATCGTAGTGCATTGGATGTGTTTTTCACTCAACTTGAATATGACAATTTATTTTTTTAAAGATTCCCCACATTGTGATCTATCGGTAAGTTGGTGATTCAAGTATGAATCTGTTACTTAAAGGCTACAGAAATGCACCAAAATGTAATCGATTCTTCAATTACTCATTCCCAACAACTCTGCAAAATTTCATCCAGTTCTGCGTGCAACTTTTTCAGTTATCTTGGGGACAGACAAACCAACCAACGCTACCACAAACATAACCTGCTTCGCGGCGCAGCCCCGGTGCAGGTAATTAATTTTACAAGGACTGAACTGGAATTTGAACCAGTTCATATTGATAGTGAACTTGCCCAACACTGGAAGCAGATAACCCAAACTCGACCTACCGACACTAACAGAACAACAGTGGATGGAATGACCCATGTTGGTGCACAGTCTGCTACATGATGAGTGCTGTCTGTGTTGCAGGCCTGGGCATGGTGAGTCCTATTAACGACCTGTACGCCGTGGACCCTTCCAGTCTCCTGAAGGGAGAGAAGCAGGCTCGCTGTAAGCTGGCCAGTCTTTACAGAGTGGTGGATCTCTTCAACTGGGCTCACTTCGCTAACTCCTACATCACGGTAAGACTACACTCAGTTCAACCCACTCTCCCAATAGACGAGTTCGGGGGGTACTTCCGGTGTCTGAACGTCACGTCCAGTGTCATTTCGTTTGTCGTGCTTTTAGCTATTTTTTCAACATATCTATTCAGTGGGAACACACAGCTAAAGGGTTATTTAAAACAGATGGTGGTAACTTGCGGGGTGCTATTCCACACCCAAATGCTCTCGTGCGGATCTGTGACCCGCAAATGCATGATTTAATAATCAGTGCAACTCGTTCCATTTTCTAATTCCTTTTGGAGTACCTACAAGAAGCAGCCAGCCTATTGGTCCAGAACAACATGTGACCACTCGGTGAGTAACTTTAAGTCGGATTTTGACTGTATTTCATCAATATTTATACAAAATTATGAACGGAGCAAGTGGGATGATGTGTAACTGGTCACAGAGTGACATCTACTGGTTGGATTTTGAACTGGCGTGCGTTTTGTGTGTTTTGTGTGCTTGGACATCGATCCAGTACCAGAGTTGGCATAGGCAACAATAAGGCACCGGAAGTGACCTTAAGAACGGCGGGACAAAATGACTCCCACCCGTCTATAGGGCTGTTGCCCGTGACGCTACATCTTGCCGGCAGCAGCCATGTTGGGAGTATGCCGTACGGTGAAGTATGCGTATACGCACGATCAAGAGGCATTATTTCAATTTCACGTTCATTATATACCACAACGTAGTTATGCTGGTGATTAATGTCATATTACTATGGATAAATGAATAATGGAACGCTTTTTAAACGGACAATGTTAAGCAAATATCGCTCGCTGCCTGTTTGTTTGACCACGATCTGACTACCAGCATGGCTGCTGCCGCCAAGCCATGGGGCCACCGTGCAACAGCCCTATTAGAGCTGCAACCGCTTAATCAATTAATGATTAATTAATTATTGAAATAATCGCCAACTAACTCGATAATCGTTTGATCGACAGTGATTAATTGTTTCCTTGTTTGGTCCATCCGCTGCTCAAACGTGTTTAATATATGTTGTGTGAAAAAAACAATGGCTGTGTCCGAAATCGTTCCCTATTTCCTATATAGTGCACTATATAGGGCGCACACCATTTTGTAGGGGTATCCGAATACTCCTATGCAGTGCACTCAAAGTATGCCACAATGCAACCAGTAGGGGATAGGGAATGATTTCGTACACAGCCATTGGTGCAGACATTGTACTTGTTCCAACCTGTCACACACATTACCTTTGCTAAACGCTGGTAATAAGATACCATTTAATACAGTGCATTACACCACACAGAGCATTCCTACGCAATATTACAGAGAAGCTGCAGCAGTCTGTCGTGTTCATTGTCATTGTACGGTAATTATGTCATTGTTCATTCATTCAACATGTAGTGTGTGTGTGTGTGTGTGTGTGTGTGTGTGAGAGATAGCGAGAGGCCAGGGCACCCTGGAGCAAACACGGGCAGAATGTTTATTCACAGAAGTAACTGGTGCACCACGAGTTTGGTGGGTAGTTCCACTTAAATTTCTAGGCTGAGCATAACCTCTGGTGCTATTTATTTTGTCTATTCAGTTGGGGCACATATCGACCACGTTATTAAGAAAGGATGGTGATAACTTGCGCTGTACTATTCCACACCTAAATGTTCTAGTGCGGATCTGTGCCCCAGAAACGCATGATTCAAAAATCTGCGTAACCCATTCCATTTACTAATTTTTGTCAGAAGAACATGTGAACACATCGTGAGTAACTTGAAGTCCGATTTTGACTGCATTTCATCATTATCTATGCAAATCGGTGAGGGAAGCAGGGTGGATAATGGGTAATTGGTTAGAGAGGGAGTTGTAGTGATCGGATTTTAAACCGGTGTGCGTTTTGTGTGACAAATTCAGCCACTTCTGTCCATTACGATGACTTGACATGGGCAGCTTTACAGACACTGGAAGTGTGTTTCAGACAGCGGGACAAAATGATAGCCTCCTGTTTTGGGTGCTTATACTCATCTATAACCATGGATATGCCCTATAAAACATTGACCTACACATTTTGCCTACCTTTTTGATTATCCACCTCAGCTATCACCCAAGACTATTGCCATATTTTTATGGTGTGTTGTCTTCATGTGAAAGCGGTTCGAATGAGTAAAACACTTTTCATATTTTTTTTAATGTATTTTATAAAAGCTCGCCTAGTGGTGGAAGTCCAACTCCAACAATTTCATCACGGCTAGACATCGCAGAAAAGCCGATGAGGGGAGGAGAAGTCGTGGTACAACACTGTGATCTAAACCAGGGGTTCTTAAACTTTTTCTCCCAAGGACCCCTTTTCCTGGCTTAAAATAACTTGAGGACCACTTCATTTCAGTGTATCTGGAAGTCGATAATATGGCAGTAACATTTGGAATACTGTGGAATTCATGCATACTTTCCCTTTTAAGTGCTGGTGAATTGTGTATCTTGGTTCTAGTTAACAATGAAACTCTGCCAGTGCTATTCCATTCCTTGGAAAATTCACTTGGTGAATTTACCAAGAAATGGAAGGTGGTGGAAGGCTGTATCGTGTTAAATGCATATATCAACCCATTCAGACCTTTTGCGGATCCCCGGTTTACAATTGTAATTCAACTGTAATGCCTCCACGGCGGTCCGTGGGGACCTCTAGAGGTCTTCAGACACCTTGTTAAGAATGGGGGATCTGGAACACGCGGTGGCTGAGTGGTTAGAGAGCACGTCCCCCAGGCCACAGGCCGAGTAGAGCCTCATCCCCTTCCAGCTTTTCTGCAATGTTTCGCCCCCCCCTGACTCTTCACCCCAGTTTCTGATTTAATCCTGTCACTATCTCTCTCAATAAAGAATGAAAACGGTACTTGCGGCCAAAAAACGAGCCTAATAAAAAAGAAAAAGAATGGGGGCCGCCCTTAGGTTTAGAGTCTAACCACTTCACCATCAATGGCCCCCTCTAAAGATGTTTTTACTAAACCAAACCAAACATCCAAACAACATAAATAATAACGAACATTAATAGTATGTTGTGTTTGTTGTGTTGTCTTCAGTGTCGGATCAGTAAAGAACAGGACCACATCCTCATCATGCCCAGAGGACTCTCCTTCGCTGAGGCTGCTGCTTCCAACCTGGTGAGTTCACTTGTAGCAGACTGTGCACCAGCATGGGTCATCCTTCCTCAGAGGCTCCGATGTGTTGTATTTTAAGATTTCCCCCGGGGCATCCAGCGAACGCGACAAGCGTCGTGACTAGAACTAAGTCAAGGGCTCAGAACCTGACCCTCCCGATACATAGGTCCAGTTTCTCAGCCCTCGCATCCGCCACGGCTGTTGACACCCCAGGGTATTTGCACGGGCCGACGACTGAAAGACGACTGTCTGAATCCATGCCATGAGTGTCGGAGGTGGGGCCCCTAGCCTAATTAGACCCAGTTAACCTATGGATAAACACACCTTAATTCTTGGTCACCCTGACCCCCGTGAGACAGTCACCGAGACCCACTCCTCCAATGGAGACGAGCACCGGAATCTCTTGATCTAATCCTGGTCCTACCACACTGAAACCGAAAACCTCTGGACACCACCACCTCAAGGAAGAGTTTGGTTAAGCTGATTTGGGAAGGCTTTATTAGGGACGAGATTGTGACGTCACGCTTCCAAAAATGCAGCCGAAGTGAGCTTCCTCCCTTCGGGAGGACCAACGCTGCCCTCCTGCCAGGCGAAGGGGATCGGATCGGTTTTAAGGTCCCGGTACCGTCAGATTTTATCCAAGCAGGATCGGGCGAGCAACGAGCAGAGCTCGTGTTGCAGCGAGTGCTCCGCTTGTTCCTCCTGCTGCTGAGTCGCAAGAATACACAGCATCTCCAGTACCCATGCTCTGCTACCCGCGATACCCCCAAAAACTATCCTCACAGCGGTGCTGGGTCAGCGAAACCGAAAAACAGCGCTTGCGCCCAAAAAACAACTTACGAAAAAGGATTATTGGACAATGTTCTAAGCAACATCTTTAGCAACAAGACAAACAATGGGCTCAGAGGTCTCTACCAACAGACAATGAAGTCATCCTTCTAAAAAAAAAAAACAGATAGGAAAAATAACTTCATAAACGGAGTGGAAAGAGTGAACTATCCCTGCAAGTATTAATGTTTATTGTCGCAAAGATGTTTGTGGCTCTGAAATAATGAGCTTGGTGGGCTGTTAACGCCCAGCTCTGAACCAAAACACACAGCACACGTCCTGGAGACGGAGAGAAGACGAAACGCAGCGTCTCAAATGCCTTGTCCCATTTTTGCACTTACCGGAAATGACGCTGTGGCGCCAAAGAGATATATGTAAAGAGGGGACATGTAATGGAACGGTGCTGGTAACAAAGAGATATATGTAAAGAGAGGACAAGTAATGGAACGGTGCTGGTAACAAAGAGATATATGTAAAGAGGGTAATGTAATGGAACGGTGCTGGTAATAAAGAGCTATATGTAAAGAGGGTAATGTAATGGAACGGTGCTGGTAACAAAGAGATATATGTAAAGAGAGGACATGTAATGGAACGGTGCTGGTAACAAAGAGATATATGTAAAGAGAGGACATGTAATGGAACGGTGCTGGTAACAAAGAGATATATGTAAAGAGAGGACATGTAATGGAACGGTGCTGGTAATAAAGAGATATATGTAAAGAGAGGACATGTAATGGAACGGTGCTGGTAATAAAGAGATATATTTAAAGAGAGGAACATGTAATGGA
>OMKY01153374.1:4095-18583 GCA_900302395.1 Bregmaceros cantori
AGTGTATTGTTATAGTAGTTTTATTGGTCCAGAGATATAGGAATAGAAATTATATACATCTTAATTTTCAGATTGACCAAAATAAGATGATACACCAGTGTCTCCTAGCCTGGCTAGCCAGAACCAACGCATCGTCCACACATTGCACATCGCTAGGCGCTTGCATTGGGTCTGGGAAAATCAGTCAAGCCGTCGGTACAGATCCCAATGGCAAGACGTGGGCAGAGTTTGGTTGTCACGCCTCCACGCCGCTCGTCTTATCTACTGCGCTGATGTACAAGGTTTTTTTTTACATTTTCCGATCCTGGTTTTACCAGACCCAATGCAAGCATCTAACGATGTGCGATGCTCGCCAGGCTAAGTGTCTCCAATATACTGAGGAGAGGCGGGCGGAGCTAACCTGATGATTAGTTAGTGCCACACTGTAGAAAGCCACTTCTAAATTCTAACATCATGTTACGTACAATGGCTTCACCCAGGCTAATAAATAGCTGGCTCACCCAGGCTTATGGCTTATGTAAGGTTCTTCATCTAGATTCTGTGAACGCCTCTATCGGTTCACATAGGACTTACAGAGCTGCGGTTTGGACAGCAGCGTTGATCAGATCCTGTTCAATAGAACTCGTGGAGCCACCTTGATCAGTGGAAACCTGATCAGTGTATCTGTGTATCAAACCGCCATACAAATGAGGGCCACTAGCAGGGCTTTGAACCGGTTCAAGGAACGATAACGAAAACCGGAAATGAACAGAATTTTGCAGAATTTTACGAGGAGCGGAAACGGAAACGAAAAAAAGAGTTCTTCAGCTGTTCCGGAACAGAAACGGAACATTATGAAATCCACAAAACCGGTTAATTTTTTTTTTTTGCCGTTCTCTATATATTTTAACATATCCTATGTCTGGGAGACTCTTTCCATCCACTTTTACTGGCATCAAGCCCCATGCATCTGGGGCTCCATCTTGTGGACAGATGAGGAAGTGAATGTAATGGTGTTTTAAACACAGTTTTCGCATTAATACAGTTGCACTGAAGGCCACCAAATATATTCAATATAAATCTAAATTTCACATTGCACTATATAAGGAACTTTAAGAACGAACAGAATTTTTGCGTTCCGAATCGGTTCAGGACCGAGATTTTGGTGGCGGAACGGTTCCGACAACGAAAACGTTAAATATATGCCTGCCTGAACCCTTCGGAACGGAACATTTTAAAAAATAATTTCGGTTTCAAGCCCTGGCGACAAGTCACAGATTTGGATTTGGAAGTGGATTGAATCACTGGTGAGATAATTGAAAGAGGGAAGGATACCTAAACACAGGCATATATCCTGGAATTGATACAGCTCAATTACATTGTATTATCACACAAGCTGCCTGCTCAGTGATCAATGACTCCCTCCTCGGCTACCTGGGCTGTGTCAACTTGACTAACGGTTAACATAGCTCCGAGCAGCACAGCAGTGGATAATATTTTAATTTAAAGCGTCATTTCTCGGATTACACGCCGAATGCAAACATAAAAGACAACCGTAATTGAATTGCTATCCATAAATGCCAGGGTCTGGCTTCCGCCTCGACATTTAGCGCCGGCATGACTTGTGACATAGCGCGTGTGTCGTCGCTGAAGCGGTTAGCAGCACGTGAACCAAAGCGACGGGCTTAACCCCTTCCTCTCTGACTCGTTGCTTAGCTTTCACTCTCGCTCTAGTTTTCTCTTCTGTATTTTTCTCTATACTTGAAAATGCAGAGTTTTGGCTGAAAGGTAGGACACAATTTTCTGGGCTGCAACTCATTTCAATAGTAGATTACTTATTGAAACGATTAGTAGACTAATTGGTTGGATTTTTTTCTCTCTCAAAAAAATACCCATAATACTCACAGCAAGTAAACATTCTGAGAAATGAATCTAAAAAATAACTTAATTAACTTAAAATATAGTCAAATCAGGTTTTTTTTAACCATCAATGAAGTTCATGGCTTTGATACAAACTCTTTACATGAATATGAACAAAACCTATATATATATATATATATATATATATATATTCTAAGGTTTTGTTCATATTCATGCTTTTTATAGCTTATGTACATTTAATATTTAGTGTTTTCAGAAATTTTTGATAAATATCAAATTTGTGTGGACCAATAGGGAGAGCCGTCAGCACAAAACTGCAGATAATGGCTGTGTCTGAAATCACTCCCTATCCTCTATCCCCTACTCCATATATAGTAAACTCAAAAGCAACGGCTTAGATTTCAGACACTAGACTCGGTGCCGTCAAAATTATTATAACATATATAATTGAGGAGCCCAGATGCAAAACCCCCAAACTCCACTTGACCCCCCCTTTTTTTTTTTTTTTTTAGAAAAAAACCTTTTTTTTATCAGACCTTTGTATTTAAGCAGATGAGAAGAGATATTTTAGACACTACGGTGAGTGGGTTTTACTTAATTCTTTTCACAAAAACATTTCATTTACATATTCTAGATTTAGACAAGATTCACACAATGCAATTAACTGAGGTTTCACAATGGCATTTTGGAGGTATTGCATTAAAATCTGAGTTTATGTCATTTTTAAAACGTCTCGCAATGCATTATGGGTTATATTGCTTCGTCTAGGGTACACCGATGCCTACTACTTTTCGAGTTGCATTGTGGGATACTTTCAGTGCATTATATAGGGTACATGGAGAATTCGGACATCCCTACAAATGGCATGCACCCCATATAGTGCACTATATGGGGAATAGGGTGCGATTTCTGACACAGCCAATAACAATGACTGATTTCCTTGGCATTTATCGATTTTGTTAAATTAGTTGCTGATCATTTTCAGAAATGATAAGGCGACTAATCATTGTACCCTTACTTGCTGTTTACATTTACATTACACAGACTTATAAATATGAAATCAAGCTTACTACACAGTAAATTTTGCAGTGTTAATTATGCAGTGTCAAAGTCCATTGACTCTTTCAGAGTTATTATAACAACGGAGGGAGTTGAATATTTACTAGTGTTGGTGTTAATTTGCAGAGTTACAAGACGCTGTGTCGATTAGACTCCCCAAAGCCCCGCCCAAAGCCCACCCACCTCGTCCTCTCACAAACTTTAAAGACAGCCATTTTCATTGTATTTCTAAAATCGAAGATTATAGAGAGCATCATCTTAATATTATACACAGTTATGTTTAGATTACAGCTGGAACAATTACTCGATTAACTGTGATTACTCGACTACAAAACATCTTTCACCTCAATTCATCATTCCATCAAACCAGATGAAGAGATGGAGAGAGGGAGAGGGCGAGAGAGAGACCAGAGTGGAAGCACAGGAAAGCTTGTTGTCTTTCCTGACTCGTTCTCTTGCTACCACTTTCTGTAATTATACGTGTCCCTTCCATGTAATTACCATATCATTAACCACTCCATTATATACTGAATATATTACATACCAAATGTAATTACAGCGTGAAGTTTGCAGCACAGGCAAGAAACGCTTCTGCAGTTGTTGTTTTTTGCATATAGGTTAATAAACCAGTAGAATAGAACATTATAGCATCAGGTTTAAAAAAGATAACGGTGGTTATATATCGCATAATCAGGGTTGGGAGGCATTACTTTTGGGTTAGTTTTGAGAAAAGTTGTATTTCTATCAACTAATTTGCCATACACTGCAGGTGTTCAACTCATATTACAGCCTGAAACCACCCTGAATGTAATTATTGGATTGAAGCTCTTTAAAATTAATCCAAAAGTAACCCTATGTTGGATTACTTTTTGATGACTCTAAATAATCTTAATACAATCATACAGCAACTAATTTAATGACATTTTGGTTGTTCTTAATTTATTTAATTCAGGATGAATTCTTATATTATGAGCTGACCACCTGCAATGTATAGTCAATTATTTGATAAAAATAAAACATTTCTCAGAAGTAATCCAAAAGTAATCCCTCCCTAACCTGCTCATATTATTTATTGTATTTGAAATGTGCTATTAGGATTAGAGTTTCCCTGGAATTGAGGATGCACTTGTGAAATAATTCCTTTCTTAAACAAAATGAAAAATTAAAATTAAAATCCAGGCCATGGTTGTAACTTGTAAATGTGCATACAGGAAACCACATCAATTTCATGTGACTTTTACAGAGCACCATTTTGGACCAAAATCCTGAATTACAGTAATTGAACATCAATGGAATGCATGAAATTGCTGAATTGATTACTCTGTTTGTCTTGTGAATGCTCACCATTGCGATGAATGGTGATTAAAGGATGAGCAATTATATCATTGTTCGTCATACGCTTACCAGCAAGCAGTGCCCATCATGCAGTTTAGGAATATAATGTTGAATGGAAATTCACACTTTTCTTTGGGCATTTATCCATTTTCTCATGATATAATTACCTGAGCCGGGTCTGCGCCGCGAAGCAGGTTATGTCTTTGGTTGCATTGGTTCGTAAAATTGTGTAGAGTTGTTGGAAATGACCAACCGAGGAAGTGATTACATTTTGGTGCATTTCTGTAGCCTATAAGTAACATAATCATACTTAATCACCAACTTACCGATAGATCACTGGGCGCTTACCGCAGTCATGTGACCAGATTTCCGGGTCGCATTGCCGCTGGGAAATGTAATTGGCATGTTCGCAGGTGGTTTCAATCACAATCGCGCTACTCTATGTTTTTGTACTACAACAGCGCAGGTTTGCAATCTGAGTGCTTCTAGTTATGTTAACTCACCCAAAGAGGTTTGAAGTTTGGATGCGTTAGGAGCTTTGCTTTGGAAGTTTAGTCCAGTCATTTCATCTGATGGTGCAATATTGCATACACTGAAAACTGTATTAACTTTGTTATGGAACTATTATACCAATTTCAACCTTACAAGATATAATCGATCAGAGACTCACATCACACCACTCAGTCCGGAGCAGAGTTTAATTTCCAAGCGTGGCAGTGCAATTTGTTACAGAGTTAATAGAATTAACGTCATCCTATACTTTTATTGCTTTATCCATTTTATTCTTTACTCTCTTTTATTCAGTCCTATATAACTATAATAGGACTGAACTTTTTTTTATCCAACCTCACTGGTCTAGCTACTTCTATCTGTAGAGCAGCTGTCACGCAACAACTCCACTGAACTTGGACTGTTTGTGTTTTAATGTCTGTCTGGGATGAGTGAACTGTAATGTGTGTTGACCCTGTCTGATTGCAAAGCGAATTGCCCCTTCGGGCAAATATAGAAATATGGGTTAGCTTAACATCTTGGAGCTAACAACAGTGCTCAGAGGACAGACTTTCATATCCTTTCTGTCAGAACAATAAGGCTGTTGCACGGTGACATCACAGCGGCGGCAGACACTACCTAACTAACTACGACCATTGTATTTAGCCCTCTGCAATGGACACAACGTGGTAAGGTATACCACTTAACTGTACGTATACGTATACTTCACTGTACGTGCTACACAGTACATTTTGCAGTGTTAAATATGCGGTGACAAAGTTCATTGACTCTTTCAGAGTTATTACAACAACGGAGGGAGTTGAATATTTACTAGTGTTAATTTGTAGTGTTAGAAGGCACTGCGTCAATTAGACCCTACAAAGCCCCACCCAAAGACCACCCACCTCGTCCTCTCTCAAACTTTACAAACCTTTCATTGCATTGTGACTCATGCGGCACCTGTATGAGCTTACAAACTTCAGCAACACGCAGCAGTTACCTCCACTCTACTGCATGTGCCTAACACAGCTCAGATAGTGTAGCGGTAAGCCCCACGTCTGCCAAGCTGGAGACCCGAGTTCACATGCCACCTCTGACAGATTGTGAAAATATGAATTTCTTTGACTATAATCCCACATACCACCAAGAGTGTGCACGCGTACCACTTGTGACAAATCATTTAATTTTGGTAGTCTCTGTAACAAGGGTGAACTTTTAGTTCGTTCATGTTTAAATTGAGGTGTGTATCAACAGCGCACATTTGATGCAAGTGTCAACCTTCGGTCGTGTCCACGAATGCTCAGGTGCGCGTGCGTGATTGCGCGCATACTTGTGCAGGTGCGCGCAGCCGCGCCAGCGGCACCAGAGGCCACTCCTACTACGTATAATGAGCTCCTCCAGGACGCATCGCACTGGTTGCGATTCGTCCCTTGGTTTTGTAAGCGGACGTGATCGCTCGTCCCTAATTGCACTCTATCAGAATTCTGTAAGCTGACAATGTTATGTTACTATGTGTGAATTGCAGTGCATCTGTAATTGTATTCTCTAACGTGAAAGTTATGTTATTGTGCAGGAATTGCTGTCTATCTGTGGTCTGTAATGTGACACTGTGTCATTGAAATGTTATTGTGTGTGTATTACAGTCTAGTAAATTGCCAATGGCTATCCAAACCAACAAGCATTGCTGCCATCAAATAGTCAACACCTCTCTTTACTCAATACTGTGATTTTCTTCAGACAATCATATTGTAGGGTTGCAACAATCAGTCGATTAATTAATGACTAATCGATTATAGAATTAATCGGCAACAAATGGATTTGAATCATTGTTATTGTTCGTTGTTTTGTGCCGACACTACACCCACTGGTCCAGTAAAATTTGATATTAGCTATTATTATATTAGCTATTAAATGCATGTAATAGCAAACATTGAATAAAAACATGAATAAAAACATAAATACTACTGCATAACCTAATTTCAATAGGTTTCTGTTGGAATAAGTAATTTCATCGTTGAAAATGTGTTGGCTACTAACAACCAAATTTGACTATTTCGAGTTGACAAAGACTGATCACTTGTAATTATTCTGTGCCCGTATTTTGAGTATTTTTTTGAAAGAGCAAAAAGATCAACCGATTAGTCGACTAATCGCTTCAATAATCGGCAACTAATCGAATATTAAAATACTCGTTTGTTGCACACATATCATATTGTGATACGAAAATGAGGGTATCGGCCAACCCTAGTTTCATATCTAGAAAGCTGCAACTGAATAGCCCTGCAGCTCTGCAACAGTGATCATAGAAAGGCCCTGACAGTAGCGCCAAATGAAGACCACACATTCTGACTCACAGGTTCATCTGCATCTCCCTGATCCTCTCCTTCAACTTGCAGGCAACCAAGATGAAAACATTTTTTTTTTTGGTTGCTAGAAAACAAGCAAACGCTGTTTTCAAAGGACGGCACCACCTGTGATGGCGCATTGAAGAGAAGGGATGAATTCCCAATGAATGTGGAATATCCGGAACGCGTGCGGCTTGGCTGCGGGACACACCTTTGTTTTTATTTGTTTGAATAATGACGCTGATCGTCACACTCAGCCCCTATCTCTGCCAGAAATGGAGCCCCTGCAATAAAATTGCTTCTGCAGGCGACTGTTTTATTTTTATTTCACAAAGCATCAGTTTTTCTTTTCCCCAGGGGGATGTGGCTATGAGATGTGTCTGCGTGCGCGCGTGTGTGTGTGTGTCTGTGTTTGCTAGGCTGTTGTGAATGGCCAGGCACATATGTGTGAGTCATAGTTTGTACATGTGTGTGAGTGTGTGCGTGCGGGGGACTAACCGGAGCCGTGATTTAATGAAGCATTTCTTTCAACCAATTCTCTCCTTCCATAAAGGTGCTTGTCAATTCTGTGTGTGCGTTCTCTTTTTCTTTTTTTTGTTCCTCCACGCCTCCTCTCCATTCCCTCCGACCAAACTCTGAAAGTATTTGCACGCGGCAGTAATTTTATTTGAATTATTCATTGGAGTACAATGAAGTTAATCTCTTAGCCTTTCAGTCGATGTTGACACTGAAGATTGACTATAATGGAATTGCACAGTGAGAGTGTGGGGGGGTTGTGGTTGTGGTGAGGTGGGGCGAGGGTGTGGAGCGTCGACGGGACTGGGCTGTAGGCTTACCCAATGCTTTTCCTAGTCTCCCTGTCTGGCTCTTTCATTAGTCTCTGGCGGACCGGCGTTCCCGAATTACTTTAGCCTGAACGCCAACCACAAATAAGTGTGAATGCCCCCCGAGCATGCTCACCATCAACACGCACACACCCAAAAGAGTTAGAAAATACAACCATCCCTGATCTCGGATATACCATATGTTGCTATATTATTAATTAAATTGTTATCTTCTATCTAATATTTAAGTAATCAAGTATTCTGCCAAAATGTAAACCGAGTAATCACAAAACATGTTTTTGCAAAAGTTAAAAGTGTATACGAGAGGAAAAGACAATTCATGGACTAATAAGCAATAACCAAATATGTTTATTTCTCTGGATGACCATTCATTTTTAATGGTTTAATAGAAATGGGATTCTTTCTTCTTTTCTCCAAAAGTGCATTTAAAAAAAAATTGAAAAAATCAATATAAGCCATAGTAATGTAACTTCATTTTGTAATAATGAAATTAATTTATAGTTGAGTACAACTGTAACTATAGTCAAGTTATTGCACATCACATAATTCAGCTCTAAACATATTTCTATATAATATTTACATTTAAAACAGTATTTCCATTCCATTCGTTCTGTGCATTGTGCCCATTGAAAGCCTTGAAGCCCCATCACACTGTGCTCTGACCTTCAATGTTGATTATCTCCCTCCTGAGGTGTAGAAAATGTTGTGCTGTATGTGCATTTACACAATAAAAGGAATAGAAGGCACATGGTGGAGAAGGTGTAGGCCAAGCTGCCTATGTGTTGTGGATTATAGATGTTGCAGTGTGCAAATGTGGATGTGCAAAAAATAATTTATATTAAGAATTTCTATTAAGAATCAGATTCATTGACTTTGTCAGTGACAGACACACTAGGACACATTGCATGTGCAATAGACAACAAAACAAGCATAAAACAACACTGTAGGCATGCTGATAATAGGCTTAGTGCAATAAAGCAGCCTTTAAGGGCAGGTTGGTATTGCAATCCACAGCAGTTATAGCAGTTACAGCAGCTATATTAGTATGCGCACAGAGGCAGTCTATGTCCAGGGGCATTCTATGAACAGGTACTGTTAATGAACTGGGACAGTCTATGTACAGTGACAGTCTATGTCCAGGGGCATTCTATGTACAGGTACTGTTTATGAACTGGGACAGTCAATGTAGTAGTCTGGCAAGCCAGATCCAATGCGTCGTCCACAAATCGCACATCGCTAGATGCTGGATTGGGTCTGGGAAACCTAGAATAGCCATCGCCACCATAAATGCGAACCCATCAGTGCGAACGTGGGCGGAGTTGGTATGGGCGACGCAAGACGGGGGCGGAGTTGGGTTCGTGAGGTGTGGGAGCGAGCCCGCAACTCCTCGGGCGTCTGTGTGTGTGTCGTTGTGTGTCTCAATAGGAATTTTGGAAGAACGCGTCATTACAAAATGCATTTCATTGTGAACACCGTATGGGGCTGTCTTAGCCGCTACACCACGCAGCCATCCAGCTGGTGCTTTTTCCACAAATAAAATAAAACAAAATGCATTTGTGTGTGTGTGTGTCTCCCTATACTCCGCGTCTTTTTCTCGGTGACACCCACCCGGCGGGGGGGCGGTGGTGGGGTTTTTGGGCATCCGGACCCTTCCCCTTGTAAGCAAGTTCTCTGTGGAGTCACGACTATAGAGACCCGCTGGCAGTGCTCTGCAGCCAAGGTTGAGGCGAGGTAACAAGCTGCAGGGAATCCCGCGACGTTTCACGCGTCAGCAATAATAACGATGATAATGCCATACATTTTATAATGTAAATATCACAATAATCACAGATCAATTTACAAAACGACAACACAGGTTGATGGTCAGCATGTTTCAATAGCTCTTAAATTTTGACCGCGGCAGGTTTTTTTTCACCCCGGGAATGAATGGCACTGGGCATTTTCGGATGGATGTCAACATTTTGCATGTCTGATCCCATTCAGTACTTAGCATGCATGGTACGGCGGAGTGAACATGGAATGGAAAGTTGCTGCGCTGCGTGGCCAACTTCTCCCAGAGTCCGTTACCTCTCTCACTTTAATTCAACACACACTCGCACGCGTACACGATTCCTATCATTCATTGACTACAATACACTTGATTTCGTTCTCGTTCGATGTCGCTGCGATGTCGCTCGCAATGGAAATTAACAATAGACGTGACAGTCAGCTTCGTCTTCACTTCCTCAGTCAGCTCCTCGATCGTCACGCCTACTGCGCTGTGATTGGATTTCCTGATTTAAATACTTGTCACGCCCCCATGCCGTTTGTCCAACCTACTGCACGGTGGCTCGATGACAGCATTTGATTGACATGGTTTTTTTCAACGTTTTTCGCAGTTTTTCGAAGGCAGCTGCACCAGACCCAATTCAGCGTCTAGTGATGTGCAATTCGTGGACTATGCATTGGGTCTGGCTTGCCAGGCTAGCTTGAGATCAGTCAGAGCTTTTTTAAAGAGCTAATTTTCAATTCAATTCACCATTGACAACAAACAAACAAGGAAAATGCACATATTTACCATATAGACGAGTTTGGTGGGTATTTCTGGTTAATTTTGTACTCGGAACGTCACTTCTGGTGCCATTTATTTTGCCGTGTCTTTGGCTATTTTTCAACATGTCCAGGGTTACCCACAAATGCATGATTTAATCATCAGTGCAACCCGTTCCATTTTCTCATTCTTTTTGGAATTACTAGTAGATGCAGCCAGCCTATTGGTCCATAAGAACATGTGACCACTCCGTGAGTAACTTTAAGTCGGATTTTGACCGTATTTCATCAATATTTATGTAAAATGGCGAATGAAGCAAGGGAGGTGATGTGTAATTGGTCACTGACCAACATCTAGTGGTCGGATTTTGAACTGGTGTGCGTTTTGCGTGTTTTGTGTCCTCCTACCTCGGTCCACTACCAGACTTTACATACATACATAAAGGCACCGGAAGTGACCAACAGAAGGGCGGGACAAAATGACTCCCCCCAGTGTTACGCGCGTAAACCTGTCTATTATAATTAACTCAATACAAACAAAGAACTGTTGCTATTTCTGAGGCTGACTATAAGGTAAGTCATGTTGTGGAAGAAGGGAACATGCTAGATATTTTTAACAGTAAGATTAAGCTCTAAGTTACTCTGGCCATCAATGCCCACATCCAGTGTCCCCACCCAGTGGATTTATAGTAAACTATATTTTGGTAACACTTCATAATAAGTGCGCGTAGTTGAACATTTTTTATTATAAATGTTCTTTCTGTTTGCAGGAAGCGCTGATGGAAGAGTATGCCATTGCTGCTCAGCTATGGAAACTGAGTACATGCGATGTCTGTGAGATTGCCAGGAACAGTGTTATTCAGAGTGGCGTCTCTCACCAGGTAACCTCAGACAGTTTTCATGTGTGCTTATTTCATGTCTCTAGATCATGGCATCTTTGTATGTTTCACTCTGGGGTGCCACTTTCGTAAGTGGGCTAATGCAATAATACTTGAGCCATGTCTCCACGACAAATTTAACGGACCTATAGTTTGCGAATCGTCCGACGTTTCTTGTGCCTCGACGGAATCAGTGGTGATGGTCGCGACGAAAAGCAGATCAGGCAACAGCAGTGGCAAGTTTAGGTGCCACAATGAAATGCATTCTGTAGCGACGCAATCTTCCAAAATTCCTACACAGACACACACACGCATTGTGACACACAGCAGCATAGGAGCAACCAGTCAGGTTGACTGTCTCCGTGGAACAATGCCAGCCCTAAAGCGGATAGATGCATATGCGTCCCGACAACTTCAGCTCCCTATCAATGTAGTGGAGCAGAGGCTTTAGCACGGAGCCAGTGAGGTGACGAGGAAGTTGAGCCAAATATTTGCAATTATCAGATTTTCAGTTCCATTATTTTGCTACAACACTACAAGCAATCAAATGATTGCTGGGCTCATCACTTAATAAGTGATGTTATTCCCTAGGGCAGACATGGCTTTTTAACATGGCGAACATGTCCAAATCATAGTGGGTATGAGGAAAAACTCCCTGCAATTCTCTAATTTGCCAACATGTGGCAAGCTAGTTTAGAGTTAGCGGTTTCCCAATTGGTTAAAGCAGAGCGACCTTTGCTGCAACCTGTATGGATTGGTTGTCCGCAAACCAACAAGACAGTGTACAAAAAGACAGCATTCCACTTTAGATTAAATTTATTTTCAACTTCATACAGAATTGTCTGGAACGGGGGTGAAGAAGGGGGAGCTACTGCGGCAGATGTGTGAATGTGAAATGAATGATGAAATACGTGTGGCTAATTAGTGTGGCATGTTTAGAAGGTTATCATCCCGACTCACAATTTGGGTGGTATTCATACTCATCGTATTTATTCAGCATTCTTGTAAATGTTATACGTTCATTACTTTCAATATTATTCGTCTGAAACTTTTACAGGAACTGTTTCTTCCCCCTAGCTGTATCCCTTCTTAACACTGAGAGGAGCACCTGCCACCTCACGCGCCACACAGTAGTGCGAGTGGCGGTTTACTGGTTTATGCTGTCCCTCTAACTTGTGAACTTTACATTCTAGCTATGTCACTTTACTTGGTATTTATTACTTCTGGGTGTGTCATTTTGTTGTAATATATATTTTTGACAGTGCCACTATTGTATATTTTTTCTACTATGCTGTTATTTTCTATTGTAGTATTTTCTCAGTGTTATTTTATCTTTTTGGTATGTTATATTTACTGTACCAGCGTCTGTATCAAATGTCCTACGCTTGGTGTCCATAAGACGGCCATCTTGACACTGTTTGGAGGTGTATTCTGTGCAGAAAGTAATTCATGTTCATTTGAAGTTTGAAATTTCCAATCGTGTAGTTTCCTTGTCATTTTACACATATTGTAAACATTAACAAAAATTGTATACTCTCAATGTTTATTTTGTGCTAGGATATGATTTTAAAAACATGGTTATTGTTATCACGATCAGAAATTAAAACTTGACAAATATAGAGATTGTAATATAATGATAAGTATTCTCCTTGAAAATACATTTATTTTGTATTGACAAGCATAAGCCTGTAAATGTTACAACAAATCCTTTCTTCCTGTGGAAGAATTAACAAGAAAATCAGCAATGAGGAGTTGACTAATATTGTAAAAAAATTATAGACCACCCTGTTACACAGAAACATTATAAAAAACTTTATCAACTCCTTTTCACATGTACACGCTTGGCTGCAGGCTAAGCAATTTTGGTTGACATGAGTTCAAACTGTTTTAGTACAGCCTTTTTTCATCGAAACAATAACTAATTTTAATACGGTATCACAGAGGAAACATCTTGAAAATGTTCTAAGCATCCCCAGACGCTTTACCAAACATTCCATGTGAGACTGCACAGTGGTTGAAAAATAAATTAATTTGATTTAATTGTATGGTAATATTAGCTCAGCCTACGTGCCCTGAGAGAGCGGGGTTCAAATTCTGGTCAACTCATACCAAAGACTTAACCGGGCAAATGGAATGGGATACATGTTGTCCAGATATGGGCAGAGTAGCGATAAAATTACTCAAGTAAAAGTATTGCTACTTCACCAAAATATTACTCAAGCAAAAGTAAAAAGTAGTCATCCAAATAGTTACTCGAGTAAAAGTAAAAAAAAGTGCTCCACAAAAAAGTTACTTAAGTTGCGAAAGTACTGAGTAATTTTCAGTAAAAATGAATAAATAAATGAGGTCATTCTGTTTTCAAAATATAATTGAATGCCCTTTTGTTGATTTGCAATTCCCAGAAGTTTTCCCAGAATTGTTTTAATCACGATTAATCGCATGAATGTAATCGTTAACTAATAATTAATCACACATTTTTGTGTATTCTAAATGTCCTTCAATTACTATTATCAACATAGAATAAAAAGTCTAACAAGTAGCGAATTGCTGATGTCTCAATATTAGTAAATAAAAAGTCGTTTTTCACCTCAGTAAAAGTTGAAAGTAACTTGTGAAAAATGTACTCCAAAAGTCAGTACCTGAAAGTACCTGAAAAAAAATTGTAACAGAGTAAATGTAATGCGTTACTGCCCATCTCTGGTGTCATCTAATGTAGTTAGAAAAATATACATATATTTCTAAGCTTTGCCTAAATGTTGTGAGAGAGGCTGAATTCTACTCTATGTATTTGAGCAGAGAATCATGGGGCTGGTCGTGAACATTTAGTTAGAAAACATTTTATGTGACGCTGTCTTGTTGTGCTAGTAAACTAAAGTTGTAAATATTGTAATTAACTGGTAGCCATGATTCGACTGCACACCATTCCCGGTTTTTATTCCCCCCATTAAAAATGATACTGTTCTATGATTTGCACCACAGCGCTGTCAAATCTGTGAATGGGGTGTTTCCATGCCTCGAACTGAATGGGAATTATGTAAAATTCTCTCTCTCTCTCTCTCTCTCTCTCTCTCTCTCTCTTTATATATATATATATATATATATATATATATATATATATATATATATATATATATATATGGAGAAAAAC
>OMKY01153967.1:3168-15105 GCA_900302395.1 Bregmaceros cantori
CAAGAGATAGAGTGACATTCAAAAATGTTTAAATGTATCCATGGCTATTTCTTAGTATGTCTAAGTTATTTTTTTGGGACAAGCACCGTTATTCATTCTTTATTGAGAGGAATATTGACAGGATTAAATTGGGAACTGGGATGAAGAGTCGGGAGACATTGCAGAAAAGCCATAGAGGGGACTTCGAACCTGTGGCACTGCTCGACCTATGGTCTAAGAGTCGCGCTCTATAACCACTCTGCCACTCCGCCCCCCATCCATCACTATTTCTGCTGTTTGAAGGACACCCAGTCACCTGGTCTGGGATGTCGGGACTACAATTATATTAATTAATTATATAAAAAACCATACCCAGGACAGTGCCTGGCCAAAATGGTAATGTAACGAGGCTGGACACATTTGCCACAATGCTACAAGTTTTACCTGTCCGCTATGCAAGCATTAGGTACAAAAAAATGTTTTCCTGCAATGTTTTGTGTGCAGTGAAAATAGTCCACCCATAGACAGATTGCACCAGGAAATAAACAATCCCATGTCAAGGTGTTCAATACATGTGGTCCAGGGGTTGATTTTTTCTTTTGTTTCAACGGTTGCTAAGGCAATGTTGGCAACAGGTCCTTGTTTCAGCCAGGTTGCGGTATAAATGCACACTCCGCAGCGGCTTTGTGCCACAAATATCATGTGTAAAATATGGGCGGAAGATGGAGAGATGGAAGGAAAGAAAAGGGGGAACTCAAGAAAGTGAGAGAAACAGAGGAAGACAGAAGGAGAGTTCTGGTGGATAGAGTGAGAGCCGGGAGAGATCGGAAGAAAGACTGGAGGATGCAAAAAATAAACGGAATCTAAGTTCCGTCGTCTGTGGCGATGGTTAGACTTAATGTCCTTTACTGAACAGATCCAGAAGGGCGCCCCCCTGACTCACACACCGTTTTGGAAGTCACAGTTGCCACCGGCGACAGCCGGGTCACTGCGCGTACAGTTGGCAGGCGCGCTGTGCAGAGGATGTCCGAAATTTTTGGGATGGCAGTCACTCTGCACTGAGTTATAACTCCCGTGGCTCTATAAGAGCCACTTCCTAAGGTTGAAATTGTTCCAGGCTGCGGTTACTTCGCACACATGCAGTGCATTAACACAGGTATTTAATTATAAACCCAGAATCAGATCAGGTTTTTTTGCCGTTGTCAATGATACAAGTGCACAGCCTAGGACTACAGACATGCAATGATAGTTCGTAGTGCTTAGTTGTTAAGCGTTGGTTGAGCAATCCAGAGCAGTCTATGTACAAGGACATTTTGCAGAGCAAGCTATGTACAGTGCAGAGACAGTGAAATGTGGGATGTGTGTGGGGGGCAGGGGGGGGCTGATGGTGACTGTAATGAAAGTGATGAGGGACTGGTTAAGGCAGCACACAGAGTAGAGTAAGGGAGGCAGGATGACGACCAAACCTTTTTGTTGGCAGTGCAATAACGTCAAAGGTTTGCTTCATTCAGTATTCATGGTGGTACAGTTCTTAGCACAGCTACATCACAGCAAAAAGGTTTGTTTCCTTATGGAGAAGTTTAGATGTTCTCCCTGTGTCTATTTTGGTTTCGTGCCTGGCACCAAAAAGCATTTCAAATGCTCCAATCAATTTATTTGGCCTAGACACTGGCTCAGAATCTGAAATTGGTCCCCGAGTCCCTGCGGCGGCCCACCACTCCTCAGGGATGGCTCAAATGCGGAGGAATGAATTTCACTGTGCAACTATGTATGCATGACTATATATTATTCAAGGTGCTAGATTATGTACACATGAGAGTTGAGTCCAAATGATTGGAGAATCGATAGAAATTGACTGAATATACAAACGCAGACCATGCACCACTGGATGTTGAGGATGGCGAGAACACGTTGGGAAAATATTTTGAATGAAACATTTGTAAGGTTTCTTTACCTCAGGGAACCGAAGGCTAAAATTGACATTTCACAGACATGAATCTGAGCTTTAACATTGCATGGCTCAGCCATTGTGCATGGGCTCACTGAAAATTCTTTAGAATGAGACAACTTCACAGACTAGGAATTTTGTCCCATAACCAGTACATAGGAGACAGAAGAAACAAAAAACAAACAAACACAGAAGGCATCCGGTAATAGTTTTTAGTGCACTACGGCAGTCTTTAAGACAAGACCAGACAGTCATTGTGCAGAGCAGACACTTGCTCTTCTCAAATGGCACAGTTCCTTCAGTAACAGCAACTTTTTGGTGCAGCGTGTCGCAGCTTAGTACTGTCTCAAATCGAACAGCTCTGTTTTGCAATTACTGGAAATGACGCTGTGATGCTCCGGCACGTCGCAATACCAACCTTGCATCCCGTCAGTAGGAGGGACTGCGAAGTACATCACGTCAGTGGATGTGATGTGCAGAGATGGCAAATAACAAAGTGCAAATACTAAAGTACTATACTTAAGTTGTTTCTTCATGTATCTGTACGTTTAGAAGTACCTTCTTCTCTGATTACTTTTTACTTGTACTCAGTACATTATAACAGAAATATTCCCAAAGCAGGCTTGTTACTTTGTTGCGCACGGATGGTAGGAGGTAGGGTTATGTATAGTTACTGTTATTTGTGTTATCTGTTAATTGTGTCTCGCGTAGCTCGTACAAACTCTGCCCACGCTGATTGGCTGATTAGATCCGTACAGGCGGCTAGTCTGATTTTCCCAGAATCAATGGCAACATCTACCGATGTGCGATGTGTGGACGATTCGTCTGGCTCGCCAGGCTAGTGAGTGATGGGGGACAAAAAGTGACTAACGCGGCTTTATATCGGCCTCAGATACCAATACGCAGTTCTTGCTTACTTTCAGCCCAGGGCAAGACTACTCAAAACTGCTGCAGGGGCACTGACGGCGCACTGAAGTGGCAGAAGTCCAGAACCATGTTCAGAACCCCACAACCAAAACCCAGATCTTGTCATGGACCAAAAACATATCATCTTGCTTCAAGGGAACGTGTTGACCTGGCACGCCTCAATGTCTGTTTAGTTCATTAGCTAATAATTTCATTAACTTAATAAAGCACCCCACGGGTGCCATTAAAACCCCCTAAAGCACAAATAAAAGTAGCTTTAATTTATTTTAAAGCATCTTAGGTGATTAAAAAGCAATGGCTTCGTCTGTGAGTTCATTGATTTTCAGTAAAGCGGCACGTAAGTGCGTTACAAGCAAAACATAATTAACAAACAATACCAAACCCTATATAGAGCACATTTGATACTCCAAGTAGCCGTAGCATAGCAAATAAATGTTGTATAATTATGGATTTCACCATTAATATTGTCATAAAAGCTAACAAAGTACAAATACTCCATTACTGTACTTCAGTTTATTCATCTGACAACGTATTACTTTCACGCAGTACATTCTCAACATAAATATCAGTAGTTTCTGATCTAAACATTTCCCAAAACAAGCGTGTTACTTTTTATATTTTTTCATTCATTTGTCAGGGGCATTGCAAAGAAAGCTAGTTATTTCTTATTATGTTTTTTCTTGCATTCCCAACTGACTAAGAGACATGGTTCTTCTTAGAAAGTAAAGATCATCTCCTTTGTATTATACGTTGTTATTTTCAGATTTGTGGAGACTATTTGGTAGACTTCCTAACATCAGACCCAAGAACTGATTAGTGCTGAAAGAGGTATGACTTTATCACTATATATTTTAACTTTTTGCTTTGATAATGTAAATTGAGTTTTTTCAATCACCTCCATGACCTACACAATGTGTGTGTGTGTGTGTGTGCATCTACGTGTGGATTCAACAAAATTGCACTACTGTTACTACTTAAAGACTACTGTAAATTGTCACTTTTCCTATGACAGCCATATTGCTTGTTTAACATGCTGCAGACTAACTTTCAATTGCAATGCAAGACAAATGCTGCGACCATCTCGAATGGCAAAGACCCACAATGAACAATGTCCAGCTCATAATACACCACAAGGTCTGCGGTGCACCTCTAAGCACGCTCCATGCATCATGCAGGTCACCGCACACGCGATTCCCTCGCTCGCAGGAACACATTTTACGTATCTGCACACCGTCACAAAAATGTCAGGTCGGCCCATTTGCACAAAGATTCATTGATCGTCGTGCGTGTTGCGCTAACAAACAGTGAAGCGAAGACGCAGATTCCTCGCGTCATGAAAACGCCAGGGCTAGTCCCGAAGTCCTGCGCTGAATCACTGCCATTGTGCCGCATGTAAACACAACTTAAACAGAAACAGCGACAGGGGTAGCACGGGATCCCGGGGAAAGTTGCTGAGTTTGCAAAATAGCGCACGGGAGGTGACGTTGATGGACCTCGGCATGGACCCGATCGAGTGCGGAAAATCCAAGAAGCGAGAGAAAAACAGTTTAGTTTAGAAATGCCAGTGTCTGGATTTCGGTCCCAGTTCTTGGAAAGAGTGTGCGGAACTAAATGACAACCATAGACTGTATATAAGAGTGAAGGATGCGTGAAGGATGCATGCATGATGTCTCCCCGTTGTTTTTTCAATTCCCAATTGAAGCGATATCATGGGGCAATTTTGTGAAAATACCCGTATGTCCGGGTCCAGGTACACCCATTTCCAAATAAGGTGCCATAGAAATAATCTTAAAAATAATGCTGAATGTATGTGTGATAATGTGATTTACTTCCGTCGATATTTTCACAGCCTATATTTTTACCCCATATAGAAGCCCATGTGTAGTATGGCTATGTTGATATATTGATCCGAATAACTCCCATATGGTGTTCATTCTAGTATTTCTACCTAATTATTCATGGGCCCGCTATGCTACCAGGGGCCGTTAGCTCGATGTTAGGAGCTAGTTGCTAGCGGAGCCAACCACAGCCGGAGTCCGGACACCAATGGAAATAAATTGCATTATTGCATTATTAATTTGAAGAAATTGTAATACTTTATTTCCTGCCGCAGTAACAATTACACTGTGCTAAGCTGGCATACCTTATGAACCTTAATAACGTAAAATCTGACCTGTTTGTAAAATGACCCCCCCAAAACCCCAGGCATTTAAATCTGTCATACTTTCATTTTCACACTTATGACTGACGTATTATTATTGCCATAAACATTTCCATATTCAAACACTGAATCAGATTACTCCCAGAATACCCACTATAATCACTAACGAATAATCAACTTGTTGCCGTTTGCGTTACCCATAAATATATATACATGCCAGACACTCAGATCCGCCTCTTCCATCAGCCTCATCACCGCTCCAGCCCCGTCTCTCCACCATGGGGTCCCGCGCTTTCAGCGGTCAGTCCTCAAAGTCTGGAACTCCTCCACCATCAGAAACTCGGATTCGATCGACTCATTCAAATGCCTCCTTAAAACTGAGTTGAGGGTCTCAAAAGGCACCTCAAATAAAATGTATTATAATTATTATTATTATTATTATTATTATTATTATTATTATTTTATCCAGAAAACTTCATACAAATCCATGTGAATTTGAGTTATTCAATTAAGCAAAAAGCACACATCTGAAAACATGAATGTCAGTGATGTCATCTATTCCCCTCTTCTCTCTTCCCCCCGTGGTGCAGCCGGCACATCGTTAGCTTTTTAATGAACGGCACTTTAGGGAAAATGCTCTAATTCAACTAGGTGCAATATGCAGTATCCATAAATAATCTTTATGGTTACTGTTCGTGAAAAATAACCCGCAGGCTTCACTAGCCTGGCCGCTGGAAACTATTAAACGTTAGATTGAAGCTATAAACAAAACACATTCATATTGCATTTATGTTCGCACAACGTTTGCATCATGGATTTAAAAAAAGATAAATCAAGCCAGTAGACAAGCTAAGCATTATGTTTGTGATTTAAATCAAATAGTGATTAAAATCAAATAAATGTTATACAATAAGTAGATAGAAAATAAAATAAATAGATAAAAATAACTTCAATATGCTAAAGACAGCGCTCCATCAAAGCACAGCATAATAATCATTTTTATAAAAGCTAGACGAGGGGGCATGGTGGCAGAGTGGTTATAGACACACGTCGCCTGGAACGTGGGTTCTAGTCTCCTCTCCGGCTTTTCTGTGGTGTCTCCCCCCGACTCTTCATCCCAGTTTCCGATTTTGATCTGTCGCTATCTCTCTCAATAAAGGGGAATGAAGAATCGTGCTTGCGCCTCCCCCCAAAAAATAAAAAAACTAGACGTAACTAATCACTTCCAGGTGTGTCCTATCTAACTCTTTCAGTGCCAACCCTTTCCACACAGTGGAAATGTCCTGATGTTTGATTCGCGACCCAATATTCTGTTCAGAATATATCTAAACATAACAGTTTAAATATAAAAAAAGATTATCTCTTCTAAAGAATTTTGTTCAGAATTTTACAAAGGCGATGGTAACACTTAATAACTACCCATAATTACCCCGTATAACCTTTAATATTAAAACTAATGAATGGATTATATTCCATTACTTTTAGATTACTTTTAAATGTAACCCCAATACATTGAGCCAACAATTGCATGTATTCCAACGTTTTTTAAATTCTGTTCATGTGAAATGGAGCCCTATAAATGTAAGTGCAGTGTCACATGACAGTGGGTGTGGTCCCTTATGAAAGGGAGTCTGCTTCATCTACATTTACAAGTTACAACAATGACAGACACTTTTTAACTCAGGCACAAAAGGGTCGACCAGTTAGTTCAAACTGTAAGTGGCCGTGAACTCTATTGATGACATCATGACAGCTCATTCCTAATTGGTCAAACTAACCCCTTGATACAACCATCCCCGGTCTCGCCTACTCATCATTCATGTGGATGCTGGCTCGTTACAAGGCACACTGGCATGGAGAGTTAAAGGTCAACTAAAATCAACAGAATTTTGTATAGCGGCAAAATTGCAACCGAGGTTGCCTTGAGGTACTTGACAGAATTTTTAATTTTGGTTTTAGATTTTAGTTCAAGAAATACACTAGCAGTTTACCTAAGTAGCTTTTCAACCCTGATTGCCCATGCCCTCCATCAAGCTAATTCTAAGCCATCCATTGTGGTCAGTAGAATTGTTAACAGAATTCCTTTTAACAGAAGGAGGAGGGAAGAAGAAAGACGTGATTGAGGAAAAAGTCCTAATTGAAAAAAAAAAACCTACAAATTTGTACCCATTTAACTTGTATACAATAAAACAAAGCCAATTTAAGGTTGTCAATGTAAAAACTCCTTAAACAGCAGAGCGAAAGAGGGTTGGGAGAGACAAACTGGGGCTGGAGATGCTGTTCCTGTTGAGGAAGGTAGGGGAAAGAGGGTTGGGAGAGACGAACCGGGGTTGGAGGCCCTGTTCCTGTTGAGGAAGGTAGGGCAAAGAGGGTGAGGAGAGACAAACTGGGGCTGGAGATGCTGTTCCTGTTGAGGAAGTTAGGGGAAAGAGGGTGAGGAGAGACGAACTGGGGCTGGAGATGCTGTTCCTGTTGAGGAAGTTAGGGGAAAGAGGGTGAGGAGAGACGAACTGGGGCTGGAGATGCTGTTCCTGTTGAGGAAGTTAGGGGAAAGAGGGTGAGGAGAGACGAACTGGGGCTGGAGATGCTGTTCCTGTTGAGGAAGTTAGGGGAAAGAGGGTGAGGAGAGACGAACTGGGGCTGGAGATGCTGTTCCTGTTGAGGAAGGTAGGGGAAAGGGGATTGGGAGGGACAAACCTGTTGCTGTTGGAATAGCTACACTTACTTCTTTACGCTTATTTACGCCCACCTTTACTTTAGCCTTCTTTCCTCCCCAATGTGCCTGAGAACCAGTCACCCAACCCTGAACCGTAAGCCGGCTTTGGGCTGTTATTTCTTAGTATTTAGTAGGAAGTATTCTGTTGGAAGTAAGCTTTAAAAACACAGTAAGTATTTAGTAGGAAAAAGAAAAAACGAATAAATGGCAATGTCATAGATGGGGCACTTACCACCTGGAGTGGATTATGAGTATTCCTAAAATAGCTTTCCTACTCCGGAGAATGAATGAAATAGATATTGAGAGAGAGAGAGAGAGAGAGAGAGAGAGAGAGAGAGAGAGAGAGAGAGAGAGAGAGAGAGAGTTTGAACTTCCATAAGCGTGGAGTGCTGAGTGATTCCACATGTGTGTGACATGTTACCCTCAGATGTTTCCAAGCAGAAAATAAGGCATGTTATTATATATGTTATATAGAGCTAATCACATAAATTGGAGTTTTATATTCCAATCATGCTGGACTATTTTTAAACACCGGGTGGCAGTCAACTGTCAAAGATCTCCATGTTTTCCACAATTATTATTACTATTTTTTTTTCTTTTCCACGAGCACACACACAGTTTTTTGCTTGTACAAGTAGCCACCGGGCTAACCTAACGCAGAGCACTGGGAAGTATTAATTTGAGTGCATTCTCTTTTTACAACACAGACATGAAATTCACATAGCTTGACATTTTCAGTCGTAACCATTTTCACATTTTCAAATTTGCACTAATATCGAGGTCAACAACTTTTTCTTTCCTAAGAACATGCACTTTAACGTCTTTGTTGTTGCAGGACTCTCGTGGAATTTCTTGGCACTGCAAGAGATAAGTAATATTTCAACCCCCCCCTCCCCCCTCTATCTGGATTAAGGCCAGACACACATTGTTTTTGTGCCTTTTATTAAGTACATTTAAAACATGAGATGTCGTTTTTTTTCATGATCAAAATCCCTCTCCAAAAGGCCCACTCCAAACGCTCCATTTTATGGCTTTGCTCCTCACTTCAGCTCTACAAAACTGTTGAACGCCAGACTCTCACATTATGTTGTTCATTAGGCATAATGAGAGGTATACACACAAAATCACCCAACCATATGCACAAACAATCTTCCTCTTAGAAGCTGGTCACCAGCAAATTCATTACTTATGTTTTTCATACGTTTATCATTCTTTATTGAGAGAGACAGTGACAGGATTAAATAGGAAACTGGGTTGAAGAGTCGGGAGGAGACATTGCGTAAAAAGCGGTGCCAGAGGGTATGCAAACCGGCAGCACTGCTCGGCCTGTGGCCTGCGGGATGCGCTTTCTAACCACTCTGCCACTGCGCGGCCCCCCTAAACAAACGTTTTAACCAAAACAGACAGAAAGACATTATTAGCAAAGTAATTCCAATTGATTTGAAATTATGCACATTGTGGCATAATAAACATAGGAACAAAATAACATTTAATGCCTGCCAAATGCATCGTGCTGCAATTTGCAATGGGGGGAAATAGCCAGTAACATCTTAGGGACAAAATAATCATTTGACAAGTGAAATAACAACCCAGAAATGAGGCCCAATTGTTTAAAAAAATACTTTTTCTTGGAGAATAGAAAAAAAACAGGAAACAGAAAACAGATTGATCCAGCATAGAATTACCAAATTACAAGCGCAGGGTGTTAATGTCTTCTCTGTGATTATATTTTTATTGTCTGGCTTGCAACACAAGCCAGTTTGAATAAATCCATTCTGTTTTCATGTGGATGTTAAGTTAATTTAGGAAGAGCTTAAAGTCCTCATTGTCAAATAAAAACATTAAGAGCTGTGTTACAGACTACAGTATAAAATAGATTAGGCAGAGTGAATGGATAATATGTTTTTTTTCCTTCCAAAAATTAGAATCAAATCGCAAAGGTTGGTAGAGGTATAAATATTTGAATTCATAAAAATGAAAAACATAATAAAAGTTTGTGAACCTTCACTAGATCATTGGTTAGGAAAACAATGAATACAGTAAATATCATCATTTGTATCAAATAGATTTTTTTTTAATTTGTGGTTCCTGGTGAAAAAAAAAACATAGAAATGTATTTTCTTTGAATATTTAAATACATACAGTACATTCAGTCTATTTTTCTTTGCATAATTGGAGGCAGAAATCAAAATGTTATTTTTGGGCAGAATCGTTCAGCCCTAGCTGAAAGGGAACGTACTTTTACCTTTTTCTGACACCAATGTGATATTACTTGATAATTTCTAAAAATCCAAAATGATTAATATTATCCAACATTATTGATAGAAATACATGAAGATGAAGATAGCCATCAAACTAAAACAAATAAATTAATTGTAATGACTTTGTGTCTGAGTAATTAACTTAATTATTGTCTATTTGTTGACTAATATTAACCAAAGTTGACTATATGTCAAGTTGACAAGATTAATTCCTGTGTTGCTGTGAATATTTTAGGAATTTTTTAAAAAGTAAAAATATATATATATTTTAAATGTTTTTTTCCAGTCCATTCAGGCTGTTTTTTTTTTTTTTTCAAGCATTATTAGCGTTAGTGGAAACAGGTGCAGACATGCGGGAAATACGTCGGTGGCGAGATTTGAACCACCGTCTCACCGCGCCATTAAGGCATATGCGTGCTTTCCAGCGCTCTGCCTAACCAACTGAGCTACTGGGCAGCATGAAAAAAAAAGTAAAAATATTTAACCGATTAAACAACTAATCGTTTCAATAAGCGGCAACTAAGCAACTATTAAAATAATTGTTAGTTGCAGCCCTAATATAAATTATTCTTCATTCTTGCATATGTACCGAAAAGTCACACGGTCATTGCAGTTCAGTGATGTAGTCGGTTGTTGAAGTCAATTTCTCCAGGCCAACAATGACTCATTAGCGCATTATCATGTGTGGTCTTCAATCAAAAAGCAAATTAAAAATTCCCCTTCACACACACACAGACACACAACTAAGCCCAATGACATATGCAGAAAACCAAAGCACACCCAGGACAATTGTTGAAGAGTGAAAAAAAAAAGGATGACTCACACCCAAGTGTAAATAAAACAACGGACATTGTTAAAATTGATCCTTTCCCTTAACGTGTGTTGTGATTGACGTAATTGGAGGTAACTAATAAACAAAGCAATGGGGCTGGACAACAAGAGAGGTTTGTGCAAATCGCTCTAATAATGAAATGTAATGGCATTCACAAGCGACTAGACTAAAAGACTATTGGTCTTTGAATCGTGAATCGTGATGTGACGTGCTTAGTCAGGCAAGCTCACCTTGACCAAGACTTTGGGACCGCGTCCTTCCCGGGGTTGGACGCTGTCTTAAGAGGAGGCGGACTGATGAGCGCCGATGCACGGCAGCTGGAGGCGCTGGGTCCTCCGTGGACGACCTATCCAGGCGCGGCGCTGTTGGGCAGTCCATGGACGACGCGTGCATCTCGGCCGGCTGGTCCCGCTGACTTGTAACATAATGTTAGTTTTCATCATTTCAATAAATACACCTTTAACAATTCAACCTTGGTCTCAGGGTCATTTTTGTTGTTTCCCATGAAAGCAAGTTGGGCTGTAACTATATCTATTTTCCTAAGACTCCTGCAACGTGGGAGAACCTCTCCTCATCCTCTGACGTAAATGGAAGAAGGCCCAGGTAGGACACCAGATAGTAAAGTCTAAGCGGGGAAGTCCGACACGCTGGCCTGGAACCAGCTTGTGCCTTCTAAAAGGAGCTACAAGGCATCCCCAGAACGACATGTTGGGTCTGCAACTGGCAGAGGATGAAGATTAAGTAATGTATTTAATTCTTTTTTTTATATATATACAAACTCTCAGGCACTCTGCGTGTCTCCTGTTACTGACTCTTTGAAAACCTCCCCGGTACAAGTCACTTCTTCCACTGACGGAGAGGTCTGTCTACCAGGGAGTATCCTCTTTGACTTCACCGCCTGGCGCTCTCAGGTTCGAGGAAAGACTTTGCTTTGCTGTTAGCAAAAAGTTCAAGCGTAGATTTGAGGAGACGATAGGTTGGGTGGCGCAGTCGGGAGGGGGACTCTATCAGAGAGGTCTTTTCCTGGCCTAGATGGCACTAAGCATCCCCTGCCCTCTCCACCCTCTCTCCACCAGTCAAGCATGTCGACCACTACCCCCCTCCACTCCCCCG
>OMKY01154217.1:1264-19606 GCA_900302395.1 Bregmaceros cantori
GTTGGATAGCAACCAGAGATTAGCAGTAACATTTACTCCATTACACATTTTTGATGTACTTTTTTACTCCTGGAGTACATTTTTTCACAAGCTACTTTCTATTTTTACTCCAGTAAATTTGAGGTGAACTCTACAGTAAGAAGTACTCGTTACATTAACTCTGCCTTTAGCGACACCCGTTGGGAACTGTTGGCACATATGTTGACGTCATATCTCTCTCCCTCTCTCTCTCTCTCTGTCACTGTCTTTCTCTCTCTGCCCCTCTCTCTCTCTTGGTCTCTCTCTGTCTCTCGGGCGCTCTCGCTCTCTCTCTCCCCCTCGGGCGATCTTTTTTTTTTCATTTATTTTTATTTTTTTTACTGAAAGTTACTTAGTACTTTCGCTACTTAAGTAAATTATTTGTGGAGTACTTTTTTTTCTTTTACTTGAATAACTATTTTGATGACTACTTTTTACTTGAGTAATATTAGCAATAGTAGCAATACTTTTACTTGAGTAATTACTAAATATTAAATAATTATAGTCTGCAGAGCATGGGTGGGTATCACTAAAAATGCTGATTTCAGACTAAATTGAGAAATAATGCCAGTGCAGTACCGATTTTGTCTTCCAGGGTTTAGATCATCCACATCTCTTCAACCCGGTTTCCAAATAATCCTTTCCATCCTAAAAATGGAAAAAAACGGCACTCACAGTGGGCATAAAGAACTTAAAAAAACAGATTGTCACTGTGCACAGGACAGCGAACACAGTGACAAGCATTCACACACATTTTCTTCCAGCTTGCCAGGCTAGTACACACCTATGACGTAGTTTGTGACTCAAGAATCAACGCATAACGCAATGACAATTAGCTCTTCCAATTACGATGCTTCCTCACCTAGCCCTGCAGGTGACAGCGGGTGATTAACCTTCGCAGTTTATTTGAGGACACAGGAATGCCTTTTCATCAATCACTCAATCTGGGGTTTGGACAATTGCCAGCGCTGACGTCATAGCCATCTCCGTGCACGAGGTCTGTGGGAAAACTGCTACTTACCTGAGTTGAACTTGCAACACCTGGGCCACGCCCTGAGGATTTTTTGGCAACTTGCAGCTTGCAACACTGTTGGTAATGTTTGGGTTTGTGGCGGAGCTCGCCGTTAGGAAATACCCGTCACTCCCAGGGGAGAATGTGGGAACAGAGTGACCGGCTGCCCGACTGCAGTCTTCGTGTCTTCACGTCTCAGGGTTAGGGTAATTACAAGCAGTTACATGCTTTCTCTACACTAATTAGATGTTGTATTCTCCTTAGATGGAAAAACCCTCATGCGGCCCCCTTCCTCAAGGATTTGAAAAAGGTATCTTTCTCTTTATTTTTCTGCAACAATTAAGGTTTTCACTAAATGGTTCAAGTTCAATTGTGCACTTCTACAACACATGGAGGCCCATTTTGGATGCACCTTCAGCGGGAGAGTACATAGCCACTGAGAACAAATATAATAACATGGAACGGAAAACGAGTATGTACCGCAGAAGCAACAGAAAAGGAAGGAATGAAAATTTGAGAAGGAATATCAGAGAAGGAAAGGGACACGACACTAACATGATATTATGTGAGGGAAATGCTGAAGGAACATACGCTCACAATACTTAATTGGTCGGATGAGATGTAGCGAATGCGAGTAGAAGACTAGCGCATTTAGCCCAAACTAGAAGTCTAACGTGACTGGTGCGAGGATAAGATGAGATAAATTCTTCCTCCGCATTTAAACCATCCATGAGGAGCGGTGGGCAGCCGCGGCGTAGCGCCCAGGGGCCAACTCCAGATTCTGAGCCAGTGCCTTGGCCAGGGGCACTGACTGGAGCAGGTTAACTAGAACATGTTTTTGGTGGTGGGGGAAACCGGAGTGCCCAGAGGAAACCCACGCAGATACGGAGAGAACATGTAAACTCCACACAGAAAGGACCTGTCCTGGTTGGGATTCGAACCCAGGACCTTCTAGCTGTGAGGCGCATTGCTGCCTCACCGTGCCGCCACGCAAGGGACTGAATGACCCCACTCGCTCAGGAAACATGATTAGGAACAATACATGAACATGAAGAAAGTCTGACTAGAAAGTGACTCGAGATAGGAACATACAAGTATAAAAATTAAGATCACGGGGAATCCAAACAACAATAAAAAAGACGCAGGCGCCAGACTTAAATTACCTAAAATGCCATTAGTGGTATGTACAGTTGTAAAGAAGCAGAGGCAGGCAACCCAAACGATGGCGACAACATCTACAAATGATCAGGACTCTACCTACCGACCCCTAAACAGAACAACACTGGATCGGTGCCTTTGGAGAAGGATGACCCATGCTGGTAAAGAGTTTGCTACAATATAATCTGATAACTGCTATTTGTTAACAAGGTATTCGTTGAATTTCATTGATCAAACGTTCAAGTAATCCCCTACTCCAAGTTTGTTGTTTTTTTTTGTCAAAAGTGTTTTATCTATCTGACATGCTGCTGTGTACCTCACCAGAGGCACTAGAAATGTGTTATTGAGGGTTGAGGCTAACTGAGATTCTGTTCTTTACCTCACCAGAGGCACTAGAAATGTGTTGTTGAGGGTTTAAGCTAACTGAGATTCTGTTCTTTACCTCAACAGAGGCACTATAAATGTGCTGTAGTTTAAGTGAGTGGCTGCTGTTTACCACTATTTGTGTGTTGTTGTTTCAGATGTTGCTTGTTGCAAACGCGAAAGCACCGTTGTTGCGTAAAATTGAAGAACTTTTTAATGGGTAGTTTGCTACTTTAAATAAAAGTTATGAAAATGTGGTGGTTTTGCGTCGTGACAAGTTGTACAAATAGGCCAAAGATTACTGGGGGGGGTGGTGCAGTCCAGCATCTGCTCTGAGCAAAGTAGTTGAATAGCCCTGCAGTATTAGATTAGTTTAGCGTTACCTAAAATAAACCTCATCAAAACATTCAACAAATAATATAATGTGTTTTGTTTGATTTATTTAATAGTTTAATTTAGGATGAAGTCAAATTGTATTAGCAGTGGAAGAGCTGCAGTTTATAAAGCCAACAACATGTTTTTATTTCTTTAATTATTTCAAGTGAAAACAAAGCGCAACGTTAAACTGGCAAAGGCAGATCATTTACAAAAAAAATAAATAAATAAACATTTACACCTAATTATTTGTAAGTCATGGGTTTTATGGAGGATTTTCTGCCCCTGTTATTACAAAATGTTTTATTCCAAATACCATTCTGTCCATAAGGCAGAATACTTTTTAACCCTTTGGTTGCATAGGGATTTTACAGACACTTAAAAAATAATCATAATAATTTATGCTTAATGCAAGACAACCACAACATATTTCTGAAGTGATTTTTTTTTTTTTTACCGAAATGCAGTTCTTCATAAATCAAAACCCCTCCCTCTCTCACTCTCTTTCTGTTTCTCTCGCTCTCTCTCTCTCTCTCTACCTCCACCTTTCCTTTTTTCCCTCTCTCTATCCACTCTCTCTCGCTCTCTCCCCCCTTGTCTCTCTATCTCTCCCACTCTCTCTTTATCTCTCTCTCACCCTCCCTCTCCCCCTCTTCTTCTGCCTCTCTCTCTCTCTCTCAAACTCCTCACATTCTGCCGCTCTCTCCTTCCCTCTCCCTCTCTCTCCCTTCACAAACAACCTCTTAAAGTGAATTCCGCTACAAATCACGGCGAAAGTCTACAATACTGACATACTGCCCGTCTTATACGGCTTTTAAAGTGTCAATTTTACAAAAAAACTGAGCAACACAATTGTAACATTCCCAAACCACGTCATGCGACGGATGACAAACCACAAAATCACAGATTTTGTAGACTCCAAAAGTCTACAGTCGCATGATGCACTACCAAAGAAGAAGATGGCGCCTGCACTAAAATATAACTAGTTACTTATTATTATTATTATTATTGTTATTGTTATTATTATTGTTATTATTATTGTTATTATTACATCTTGAATGGACAGTATGAATGGGGAGCAGGGCATAACCTATGAATGTATGATCTCAGCATAGTGTGTGTGGATGTATGTATGACAGCCTTTCCAACCAACTGGGAGCTTCACAGCAGGTCCGTCAGAGTCAATACAGATGGTCTCTCAGTAGGCTTACACTACCTGGACCCTTAATCTGTGTGTGTGTATAGTGTGTAGTGTGTGCGTGTGTGTGTTGCCGTGTGCGTGCTGGGGTGTGTGTGTGTTGGTATGTGTGTGTGTGTAGTTGTGTGTGTTTGTGTGCGTTCTGCGGTGTGTGTGTGTGTTGTGTGTAAAACAGGAAGAGAAAGGGAGCGAGACAGAGAGAGAGAGAGTTAAGGCCTGTGTATAAGATTTACCCCGGGGCATCCAGCAAATGCGACGAGCATCTCAACAAGAGTGTTGTGGTGTGTGTGTGTGTGTGTTGTCTGTGTAAAACAGGGGCTGAGAAAGGGAAAGAGAGAGAGATAAAGTATATGTGTATGTGTGTGTGTGCGTAAAACAGAGAGGGAAACGGAGAGAGATATGTTGTGTGTGTGTGTGTGTGTATATGCGTGTGTGTGTGTGTGTGTGCATGTGTGTGTCTATGTGTGTGTGTCTAAAACAAAGAGAGAAAGAGAGAGAAAAGGAGAGGGAGAGAGTGAAAGAAGCTGTACGTGTGTTGATGTGTGTAAAACCTAGAGAGAGAGGGTGTGTGATTTGTGTATTTGCTTTGGCAGTGAAGTCATGCACTTATCAGCTCTGGTAGGAGCGATTTACTGTGTGTGTGTGTGTGTGTGTGTGTGTGTAAGAGAGATAGAATGCACTCTGCTACCATGTGATAGGTGTGTGTGAGTCTGTGTGTGTCTGAGTGTGTGTCTGTAAGAGGAGGACATGCACTATGCTAGCATATGATATAATGAACTAATAGGCGTCACTGTGTCATTCAATGTTAGAGCTTATTCAAACCAGCATGTTTATCCCGGGTCCGTCACGGTTGAAACAAGGTGGAACTTGTTTTCGAGTTGTCGCGGTTGATATGAATGTGTCATATCATCATCCAAGCCATGCCCTGTGACGTTTTGTTAAAATAGGGCACGAGCAGCCCGGGCCCGTGTTCCACCCGTTTATAACGAGCTGTGACTCGGGTCAGCACGATATCTAAAGAGTCGTGCAGTGACGCGCATATACGCTAATACTGCCCTATTTTAACAGTACTATAACGACAGTGGAGCTGTGTTTAGATGACCCAATGAACCTGCATTTGCTTGCATGGTAGGAATAACGGTGAAAATCATCACCAATAGGGTAGAGAGAATTATTGCGCGACAATAGACTCGCCTCGACTCTGTTTGCGTGCACGCGCGTGCCCGTGCTGGGAGTGCGTTCTTATTTACGGCTACAAGTCGACTCGCCAACTTTCTCTCTCCCCTCTCCACATTGCTCTGTCATTATAAAATGTTATTATTGTTATTGTTGAACTTTTCTTTTCTTTTCCGATATTTTAACTTGGGGTACAGAGAGAGCGTGCCGCGCACACACAGAGACAAATGTTCCGCGCTGAAAGCCTGCTCTGATGGTTATCCATGTCCTTTCTCTGTCCCGTTTGCTGAATTGTTGAATATTTATTCATATATATCAGCGAGCGACTTGCAGCATACACGTGGAGTTGTTTTCAAATGTATCTCGGTTGTTAAACTCTGCGTCTGAATACAACCACGGCAAATCTGTATCGGGAAACAATCCGCGCTGCCTCCAGGAACCAACCCAACGACAAATTCAAAATCTGGTTTGAATACGCCCTTAGTTTGCTATGAGCAGAGGAACATCTCCCATCACTTAACTAGCCAATGATTTCCACATTTTTCTGATTTTTGTAAACCTAACTCCAACCCTAACCGTACCACAAATGGATGTAGGCTGAAAGAGTAGACGAGAATGGGGTAAACACAGCTGCAGCAAATGCCATTATGAACATGGGTAGCAGGTTATAATGATTTTATTTGCGGAAAAGAAAGCTTAAATGCTAAATATATAATATATATCTTTTTTTTTATTTGTTTTGGCAACTTTGTTGGCATAGCTTATCCCTAAGGACCGGGGGGGCACTCCCCCATTTCGGCATTTCTCCACTCAGATCATCTACCGCGATGCATCATCCTCCCCACTGATGGCGACATTTAGATTAACCGGCATTCCGTTCAAGGGACACTGACATTCCTTTATGGATTAGGGTTAGTGTTAGGGATAGGAACAGCCTTTCCAGCAGCATGTCGGAAAAGCAGTTCTTCTGTGTCGGGGCAGTAAATTTACCATGTCGGAAGCACAAAACTTCCAAATGCAGCTGTCGTAGAGAAGAACCGTCGGAACTCAGTGTAGTCGAAATGGAAGCATGGAGGCACGTAGCCCTGAGGAACCACCCAATGAAGAAGGCATGAACAGAGAGGCTAATCACTTCCAATTTTGTCTTATTCAAATTCGGTATGTGACTTGTTACATGACCAAAGTATATCCCCAATATGCAGAGCATAGGGAGAAATACCACCATCAAAAACCCTAAACATCAGAGATCAACCAGCATATTATTATGCATCAAGGTGCATGCTAAACCTCAAACCAGAATGTGCTCAGCGCCGAAAAAAGTGATTTCTTTAGAACAAAGTGGTGCCCTATGGCATCTTCGTGCTGAACGCAACCAAAATGCGATAGCGTTGCATCACATCGGTGCTGAATAAATTTGCATTTGGAAAGAGCGTAATGAAATGTTAGATAATTATGCATAATTATCCAGCCGAAGGCCTGCCTGCGATTCCTCGTGAAGCCTTCACCCAATTAATCTCTGGATAGTTATAGAGATATATTACAGTAACATTTGAGACGCATGCACACTTTAATAACAGATGTAAGAATTTTTCACATCAACATGTGACCACAAGAACATGTGACCACACTGGGGAGAAACTTGAAGTCCTATCATGACTGTATCTCATCAATATTTATGTAAAACGGTGGGCGAAGCTGGGTGGATAATGTGTAATTGGTCACAGAACGAGCTGTAGTGATTGGATTTCGAACCGGTGTGCGTTTTGTGTTGAGAAATTCAGCCACTTCGGTCCACTACGATGACTTTACACAGGCAGCTAAAGAGACAATGGAAGTGCGTTTCAGACAGTGGGACAATTTCAGCCTCCTGTTTTGGCCCTCGTCTATAGACGGGTATTTCTGGTTAAATTTCTACTCTTTAAACTTAAATTTCATCTATATTTATACAAAATTGTGAACGGAGCGATGGGGGTGATGTGTAACTGGTCACAGACCGACATCTAGTGGTCGGATTTTGAACTGATGTGCGTTGTGTGTTTTTTGTGAGCCGCCTCGGTCCACTAGGACAAGATTAAATGGAACTCAGACAGACACCGGAAGTGCGTTGCAGAGTGACCGGACAAAATGCCAGCCCCCTGTATTTTGCAGGTAGACTCATCTATAAACTTGTCTATACATTTTGATAATTCCAAATGTCTAGTCAGAAACCCTAATGGAAGGATCTTATCTCACCCTTCCAGCTTATCACTTGAATCCATATGCATTATTTCAATGGTTTTTATAAATACTGTTACGAAAATGTCAGACATTAAAATGTCATATTTTCAGAACAGAGGAGAGTTGATCCGTGTATGTGTCTGTGTGTGAGTATGTGGGTGAGAGTACGAGAAATAAATACATAAATAAAATAAAAACTTTGCTGGAATTGCTTTTGACCAATATATTCTGTTCCATCTTCTGTGTTTGCTTTTTAATAGATAAATAGATAACTAGATGGTACATTGAGTCTGGACAAATCAGCCAGATGTTGCCTGTATACGAGCTGACCAATTGAATTACACGAATCGAGACGTGGGCGTAGTTTGATATGGTCAACGCGAGACTTGGGCGGAGTTTGGTTGTCACGCCTCCATGACGCTTGATAACACCTTTTTTGTTTTTTACACATTTTTGACCCTGGTTTTACCAGACCCAATGATCGCTCTAGTCTGGCTCGGCAGGCTAAACAATTGGGGTTCAGTGTCTTGCCCAAGGACGCTTTGGCATGGAAGCTGTCGGAGCCGGAATTCGAGCCATCAACCTTTCGATCTTCAACCCTCAAGCCACTGATGTTGGCCATGCAATGTTTACCAGACAACCGTGGATTCTGACGACATCACCGCTCAAGCAACCGAGCTACAGTCAGCCCCTCTGTGCTTCTGGGACGACCTGGAGATCTCCTGACTTTGAATGCCAGCCTAAGGATTAGCTTCTAGCCTGGCATTGGCAGACCCATCACACATGCTGGCTTGCAGGCTGCGACTGTGAAAAGGTTCTGGACGCGTTTGAAAGACTCAGCCAATTACCGCCCCATGCAATTCAGACTGACTTAAAGAACTGTAGCGAGCCTAGCCACGAATTCTCCTCTTTGAACAAAGAGTATTGTTCAAAGATTGAAATGCTTCAAATCCCTTGTAAAGTTAGCAATCACTCTACCGGTTTAAACACAAGACGCTTTTGTTTTTGCCTTTCAATTGAAATTTGCTTCATGTATGCCCAGGATTTCTGTTTGTCACAATGCACTCGCTAGTGTGGTTGCTAGAACCGCAAGATATTAGTCTTATCATGTTTACCCAACGAGTCATGGTTTGCCGAATAAACATTGGATCATTTACCCAAATCATCAAAAAGGTCATCTTACCAGGTTCTCCAATGATCAGACGGTGTGGATGTATTCACCAGGATTTATTCAGGATACGTCAGGACAATTCCATTGGGACAAGCAGTTACCTAATCGGACCCCATCGTCCCCCACGGCTGCATCCGAGACTGTGTTGCTCACTTCCCCATTCCGCTACTTCCAACGTCTTTTGGCCCAACCCCTTTTTGGGGTTAGCAAATTAAATGACTCATGACGTAGCCCACGCATATAATAACACTAGCAGGTGCCAGGTGCTCTCTGCCCCGCAGACGAGGTCAATGAGAATATACTGGTGTTATTCGCCAGGCAAGGACTTGGTTGGCCTTCGGCCACAACACTAGCAAGATCTTTTCGGAATTTCTAAGATGCTGTTAGCGGCGAAAAGACGTAATTCACCGTATAATCCGGATGTATCTTTTTCATCAAAGGACAGTAAACAAACTAGCTTGAAAATGACATAATCGTCCATTTATCAGTAAAAACTAAAGGCCAGGAACACGCAGCACGAGGTGATTAAACGACGGCGATTCGCTCACACTCGTCCATTTTAAAGACTTACTACGTGGTGTGATTTAGGGCCATTTTCCGCCGCGCCGTAAGTCCATCACTCAGCGCTGACATTAATTCCCACTTCACACAACTTGCGATGTCCACTCCTCTGAACAAACGGTAAACCTGATGTATTTATTTCACTGGGCCTGAATGTGATGTATTCAGCAACATGCCGTAAACATGACATATTTAGCTACTTGCAGTAAACATGACACGTTTGGCTTTGTGCTGTAAAAGATGACTTACTTAGTTGCACAGACTGAATGCACAATGCTTGGCTAGTTGGAAATGAAGCTCAGAAGTTGGTCGCGAATAACTTCTGGATTGTCTTTTTCTTTCTACAAATCAATCCTTGTTTACTTCTGGGAGCAGAATAATTGGTTCTCACTGCCCGACACAGAGGCGCCGCCGTTCCGTGCATGCTGGAAAGGCCGTCCCTAAACCTAACCCATACCGAAATGCTGGCGTCTCCTGACCAAATGCCGACTCAACGTAATGCCGGCAATGACACCCAGGTGGAAGGAACGTTGCAGTTCCGATGCATTGCGGTAGATGTTCGAAGTGGAGAAAAGCCCAAAATGGTGGGTGTCCTGTCAAATAAATGAGGCCAGATATGCCTTCACCACCCTGCAATCAATTTGGAACTCTAAGGCATTGTTCCTCAAAAATAAAATCTGAATATTCAACACAAATGTTAAGTCGGTTCTCCTCTATGGATTTGAGACTTGGTGAAGAGTGACAAGCCCTACTACCAAGAAACCCCAAATCTTTGTCAACTAATGTTTAAGGCACACTCTGAACATCAGGTGGCCTGATAACATTTCGAATGCCAGCCTTTTCGAGAGAACCAATAAATCAGCCGAGACGTGGAAAAGAGAAAGTGGAGGTGGATCAAACACATCCTCAGAAAACCTATTGATAACATTACTAGGCAAGCACTAGAATGGAATCTACAGGACAAAAGGAAAGAGGGGAGATCAAAACAGACCTCAAGAAGATTAGCCTTGCAAGCCAGGACCAACTAATCATCCACGCATCGCATGCGACTAGAACGAACATTGGGTCTGGTCTCCAGCGTATCAAAAAAGGGTGCGGTGAAGCGGGGAGGAATATTTTTTTTTCAATTGGAATTATCCAGAAAGTGACGACAACGCTTCTTGGTCACTTAACGTACCAAATCCGGCCAGAGACAACCGCCTCAAAGTGGCTCTGATTGGCCGGCTATCAAACACCTGATAATCTCATTTGTTGATTCGCTCGAGACCAGACCTAGTGATCGTTCTAGTCGCGTGCTATACGTGGACGACTAGTTGGTTATGAAGCATAAAACAATTGATAAATCGTGGTCCCAGCATAAGAAAACTGCCCAAAACCTAATCTGATGGCAAAGTGTGAATGCGGCTCCACGGAGAACTCTAATAAACGAAATATTTAGCTTACAAGGGGACACAGCATAATGCCCGTGTCTCCACGGAAGGGCGTATTTGCATCGCCCAATCAGTGGCCCTACAACCCGCGGGCTGCGAGTGACACGGACAGGACGCCTTGGACTACCTCTCAAGCTGGCACGAAAATTTCTACCGGTTCCATGGTACCGGTTCCATGGTACCGGCGTCGTAGAGACAATTTAAGCGGCTAGTCCCGAACACTCCAGCTCCCTATGGGTGCAGTGGAACCAGAGCTTATGCTCCACCTGGAAGCCTACAGGAATAAGTAAGCAAACTTTTGGGCGGCCAAATGAGCCTCAAAATGATCATAGCAGTCAATGATGTCTACCGCAGTAGCTCTACAAAGCACATATATGTGGAGAGTCATGAGTTCGCTTGCGATCATCGACTGCTTTGGTGCATGTCTCCTCCCCCTTCTTTACCCCTTTACAGCTAATCTTGAATAAAAAATGTTCAGAATCGGCAAAAGAAGCACTTTTCAAAAGAGAGTTTCAGGGAGCTGGCCCCCGTGGTGTAACAGTTAAAGCTGCTGTGCATTTGCACAGCTCCATACATAGTCTTGTCGTTGTGGCTTAAGACCACAGCGCACGCAGTGGCGTAAGATTGATTTCCCTTGCGGTCATATACTGCACGTCCGCTTGTCCCCCGGTCTCATCATCTCAATAAAATGTGAAAATGGCCTTTGCACTTACATTTTAAAAAGTGTGTTTCAGAGTAAAGTTCCAATTTTTAAGAAGAGATCCTCTTCAAAATAATAATCAGAGGTCGAACACAACTTGTGGTAGCCAAAGGGAACCTAGCGTCTCCTGAAAGAAACAGGCCAATTTCAGGGGGTATTTAGTTAAACACAAGCGTAAACACGCACGCTGCCAGAAACGGAGTTGGGCAACAATGAGTTGAGCTGTAATTGAGCTGTGCAACACCACCACAGATTTGTGCTGGAGTGTGATTGGCTTGTTGTTGGTGAGTGGAGGTTTTGAACACTCTAGTCATCTGGATGGCTGTGCCCAAAACCTCTCCCTACTCCCTATATAGTGCGCTATGTAGGGTGCATGCATTTTTGTAAGCGTGTCCGACAACGCCATGTACCCTATATAGTGCACTCAAAATATTCCACAATGCACCACGAAAAATAGTGAACCCCACACCAAGCAATACAACCTGTAATGTGTTGCGAGACGCAAACCATACAAACTTTTACAAAAACAAAATTAATACACTTTTATTAAATACTTTTACAATAATGTTACAAAATATCAACCAAAAGTCACATTTTAATTAACATTTGGCAAAAGAAAACATAACCTTTTCTTATATTAAATGCCCATTCATGAACAGTGTCATTTATGAATTGCTTGTATGTAAATGTCCAGATATAATGTATTAAATTGTGTAAATATCGACATCCAAGAACGACAGAAAATGGTGTGGCTATGTGACAGAGATGACTTAAATGAACATTGCCGACTTTGGTGTCCGAAATCTTGGAAGTTGCTGTTGGGTGGATGTATGGAATAGTTAGTGCGCTATGTGAGTTGTAAGTTGTAAGGGAGCAATTTCGGACACGGTGACTGTGTACTGAAGCTTTTCTCTTCTGGCCAGTAGTCATGTGTGGTGTCGACGAGGCATGGGCCACGTGGGGCCACATGAGTTTCTGATTGACAGTATGAGAGGCTATGATTGGTTGTTTGTTGGACAAGTCCACTCTGACGAGGCGGACATGAGGCGGAGTCTTCACAACATTTCAGGATTGTTAAAAGGGTTACACGGCTGCAATTCGAGGCCTCTGCATTCCAAAATTAATTTTGGCCCGAAACATAGCCCTAACCCTAACATAACCATAAGCTAACCCTAAATTAACCCTAAGCTAACCTAACCCTACCAAAATAAGTGGATCATTTTGGATTCAAACTTGATCGGAATGGAGTTATCTCGGGAATGATGGGTGCCCGCCATTAAGAAGTTGGAGTTCGTAGAAGAGTTTGGTGATGGCTTGTCGATCGGAGGCAAGCCGGTCGGAGGCTCGTTGAGAGTCACCTGGCACAGCCGATTGCTGTGCTGACCGGAAGAAGCTGAATAAACATAGACGATGCATACATCCCGATCTGGTGATTGGAGAATGTGTAAGGTGATCTCTGATTTTTGGAAAATAAAGCATGTGTATTCCTCAAACTGTGACAGTTTGGGGCACATGCTAAGGCTAATATCTCACATTAGCATCAATTCCTCCTCCTTTTAACTGATTTCACCCAATTCCAAAACACGGTAGTACATACCTTTGAACCGATGTTTTTTTCCCAATCGGTTCGCTACGAAAAGAAACAGAATTATAACGTTTCTGCTTATGAGTTCCACCAATAAATTGACGTTCCTGAACCAGTTAGAACAAAAAAAATATTGTTTCCGGAATGGTTAATTTCTTTCCTGACAGCTTGGCACAAGTAATGCCAGACGGAGTTGCAATTTCAAAGTTGGCGCTCGGCGCGGCTGGGAAGGGAAGGCGCAGGGCGGGAGAGACAGCCGCGCACTTGCCGGCGCGGTAGGGGCATGGGAGGTGCATGGCAGTGTTTCAACAAAACAAAATAACCAAATAATAGGAACAAAATAAAACCGGTATTAACCGGTTACTATTATTTTCAATTAAGTGTTCCTGTTACAGAACATAAAAAACAATAATGTTTCCGGTTTCGTTTCTGTTCCCTGGAGAATACAAAAAAAATTCCTGGTTTTCGTTTCCGTTCCTTGAACCCGTTCAAAGCCCTGGATTTAATTAATGTCATAAGAGGTTTTACTGTATGAGCCACACTGCCTTGCCACTCTTAATGCTTATTTAAAAACTGTCATCCAGAATATCGCCGTGGCCCACCCTGTCCAGAACAGAAACGCATCATCGTTCATCACATGTGGTCATGACAACCGGCTGTCCAACCACAATAAAATAAGGCCGGCTCCGGCACACACTGTCTCGCCCACTGGCGCTGCCATCCAGTCGAGCATTAATCAATCAGATGCTTGGTGCCTGATGGACCAGGCTTTTTTTGTGGTCAGCACAGAAGTTCCTGGGTTCGAATCTGAGTATGTTCCGGTCCTTTCTGTCGTGGAAGACATTTAACCATTGGGAGCGAATTTGGGGTTCAGCATGAAGACTTTCGGAGTCTGGTCGAACCACCAACCTTTTGGGTGTCAACCCTCCACTTGTTGCAACAGTCGCTCTGCCATCTGAGCTATAGCTTCGGGTTTCCTCTGGGTATTCCAGTTTCACCAGCACCAACAGCATGTTCTAGTTAACCTGCATCAGTGCTGCTGGCCCTGGTTCTGAGGCACTGGTTCTGAATCTGGAGTTGGCTCCAGGGCTCTGCACCATGGCTGCCCCAGCGCTCCTCAGGGATGGGCTGAATGCGGAGGAGGAATTCCACTGTACATGTAGGGTGGATTGCGGAGGCAGCTTTGTCAGCTTTTTTTAGACATAATTCCGTTGAAGAATACCGCCAAAACGCGGCAAAAAAAATCAGCTCGCCCCAAATATGTCCAGGCAAACTGGGTCTGAAAGAACTCGTTGGTACAAGTCAGTCACTGAGCGCACCAGTCTAGACATCCGATCATTTGGCGTGCCAAACCGGAACCTCACTTTTTTTGTTGTTGTTGTTGAATACCTGATGTGTAATCCACACCTCAGGTAAACACTGCCTCCAGCAGCCCCCACATGGTTTGAGTTCTAGACCCCTGTATTTCTAGCCTGGCGAGCCAGAACCAGCAAATCATCCACGCATCGCACGCCGCTAGATGGTACATTGGGTCTGGGCAAATCAGGCAGACGTCAACTAAACAAATTATTTGAATCGAGACGTGGGCGGAGTTTTGTATGGACGACGAAAGACATGGGCAGTGTTCGGTTGTCACGCCTCCACGCCGCTTGTCCCACCCACTGCGTTTTCGGCCCTGGTTTTACCAGACTGTAATGGCAGCTCAGACAAGGTGTCCACGTAGAGGAAATTACCAGTCTTGACACGGGAATATGTCTAGAGGGTTCATTTATTAAGCTATACTGGACATTAGCCGGGTATCGGCTAGCTAAGATAAGCTATGAGCTAAGTAGGAAACATGGCCGAACCACCACATCAGAAGTATCACTGATTTATAGCAGATGGGTGGGGATATGCAATGATGTCACATTTTGTAGCCAATCAGGACAATGGAGACATGACTGTACAAGTCACATATCCATAACACAGACCCAATGATCGTTCCAATTGCGTGCGATGTGTGGACAATCAGTTGGTTCTGGCTCGCCAGGCTACTGTATTTTAGTAGGAATTTCTCGGTGGCGTTTTCCTTTAAGATGTGAGAAAGAATGCTACAGTGGCAGTGAATGAGTGATCACCCACTAAAATCTCTGTTGTTTCTTCCAAATGTTGAGCAATCTACTACTCACTGCCAAGGAATGTGTGTACATGTGTTTGCGCATGTGTGTGTGTGTGTGTGCATGTGTGCATGTGTGTATGTGTGTGGGTGTGTGTCAGAGAGCGTAAGAGTTGGTATGCGTGGGTGGGTATGTTCATGTCCTCATGGGTGGATGTCTGTATGTGATGTTTTACTGCGGGGGTGTGCCATACACTTTCTGTGTGTGTGTGTTTTTACACGTTTGTGCGAGCGTGTGTGTTGTGTGTGTGTGTGTAGGTGTGGTCTTCTGGGGGAGTGTTGTTGCAAGATTAAGGCAGTGAATGGAGATGCAAAGAGAAAGTGTTAGACTAGAGTGTTGGACAGGATCACTTGGACAGGGCTATTCAACTGGCGGCCCAAATCCGGCCCGCCAATCAAGTTTTTCTGGCCCACGGAAGAATTCTGAAAAAGTTATTTATTCTTTTTTTTTTGCTTATTACAAACAAGAAAGCACCATTGTTACATAGAATTGAAGCTCTTTTAATGTGAAGTATGCAACTTTAAATAAAATTTATGAAAATGTGGTTTTGCACCGTGTCAAGTTGTACAAATAGGCCGGGGGTTACTGAAGTGGGGTGCAGGATCCAATGAGTTAGGATCGGTCAGCTTGGATGAGATCTCGGATACATCGTCGCAATGCTGGAAGAGGGAAGACAAGCGGACATCAATGCTAGTTATAATCGGAGGAGAATAATCCAGAGTGTGTTTGTGTGTGTGTGTGTGTAATGGTGAATGGTTGCTTTTAATTTTGTTTCTCTGATTCATTATGCGGGACATGTAAGTCAATAGACAAGCGTGCCCCGTGGGGGTTTGGCGTGGCAGGTGATGGTCATGCACTAAAGTGGATCCCAGCAAAACACCAGCTCTGACGCCGAAGATCCAACCACCCAACTTCTGCTAATCTCACCTGCTTGGAAATCCTTGAACTGTGTATGTGCACCGTATTTTCCGCACTATAAGGCACACTTAATGGTCTATAATTTCCTTAAAATTAAAGACTCTTTGTGTGGCTTATAGTCTTCTTGCATCCTGCTGGTTAGTGAGGCCGGCAGCAGGTCTCTTTCTGTGGCTCGCTGCGGGATCATTGAGTCCCGATCCACTAGGGTTCAGGATTCATGGCTGTTCTGGTTGTGCGTTATCACACATCTGTTTTGTCATAGTGGAAGTGTTACATTCACCTCTGATTTTGCCGTCTTGTCTAGGAACCGTATATACTGTTCATGTCTAATTATAGTTTGTTAATGTCTGTTATATTACCCTGTTAGTTCCAGTCTGGTCTAGTTATTTTTTGCATATATATTCTGTTCTCTCTGTCTGCTCCTTTTTGTTGTTTCTAAACGACCTGCCGGCAAATGAGGAAATCGGCAGATCTTATGTGAAGGATTGTGTAATGCAGCCAGCACTTTCTTAGACAAACTCTCTAACTATTTGGATTCACTGTTGCCTGCTCTGGTGAGCGTGTGTGATTAGATTGTATCTATCATATCTGTGAATTATTTCCCATTGTCTTATCAATGTTATGACCCAGTTAATCAGTGCCATGTGCCGGTTCCTGACAGTGCGCTTTGTATATGGATTAATTCTGGTTGCGTTTACTGACCTCAACGCGATTCTGTGTGGTTCATGACGCTTTGTCAAATACAAGCACTGACTGGGTGTTACTCTTCCACCGTACCCCACCAGTTTAATTAAATTGATGAAATGGTGGATACTTGTATATGATACAATAGTTTTTAACATACACCTTAAATTGTGATGGAAAATCAGAAAGTCTGAACAGCCCCCAAAGCAAGCTTTTGAAATTTTGGAATTCAGGTATGTTCGGTCCACTCCATTTCTCTCTCTCTCTCTCTCTCTCTCTCTCTCTCTCTCTCTCACTCCCCCTTTCTTTGTGCACCTTATAGTGCATATAATGTCAGAATCCACGGCTGTCTGGTAAACAGTTGCAGTAATATCCTTGCATGGCCTTGGTACAGTTTGCGGGCCAGACTGTCAACTCCCCAAAGTGTTATTGTATACTTCTGTTCGAGCTGTACATGCAGGAAAGATCGAACGTGGCCTACGATGTTACCGTCATCGGTACATCAGCCTACTGTATGTGTTTGCGTGTGTGCCTGTGTGTGTGTGTGTCTATGGTTGAGTGTGTGCCAGTTTGTTTGGGTTGGGAGGCCATGGGTAACGTTGTCCTGTTCGATGTTCTGTTACTGTAAAGCACGTTGTGTTGCTCTGCATGAAAAGTGCTATACAAATAAATAAAGTTTGAGTTTGAGTTTTAAACTCTCTTATAGGTATAATTTATTCATTTTATATATATAGATATAATGTATTCATTGTATGTATAGATATATTTTTACTATCCATTGACATATCTATAGATCTAGATAGCTAGGAAGATATTTTCGATTCAGAGAGATAGATAGAGAGAGTGATGGAAAGAACGAGAAAGGAAGAGAGACATTTGCGACGGGGTAAGTGAGCGATGAAGTTGTGTTACTTGCGAGGTTTGACTCGCACATAACTCAAACGTTCATACATCAGAGAAAGAAGCACAGACGTTGATGCCATTGTTTCTCGAATGATATGTGTGTTCTCTGAATGGATAACTGATGCCTTCGGACGGAAAATGTCCTTCTCGGGCCGAGACGATACCTACAGTAACACCGCGGATAGTGGAGGGAGAGTGGAACTTCTTTTTAGTTTACCGGCTTGGCGGGTACCAGGGGTGGAGAGGAGACGTCGGATTGCGGAGGGCAGCTTTTCCCCACCGAGGGCCGCGTTGGTCGAGGGAGGCAGGGTGGTTTGAGGGGGGCGGCGGGCAGTTTGCTAGCAGCGCACGCTCACGCGCTCAGCGAATGTATGTGTGTGTTTCTGAGCGCAATGCGCAGGCTTAACACTTTTTCCCTTTTTTTCCCATCCTTTCATTAATTACATTGTATATAATAGCGCTGTCATTTTGTTAATGCCTTAATGCGTTAAAAACATGATAATTTGGCCAACTTTATGTATATATATATATATATATATATATATATATGTGTGTGTGTGTGTGTGTGTGTCTGTATGGTGTATAATCATGTGTATAATCATGTATGTGCCAGTGTGTGTGTGACAGGTGTGGGAACAGCTTGAGGCAGTGTCATTAACCCTGTACCGACTGTCACTCTCCACACATCCTGCAGAGAGTGAAGGTTTAGAAGGGGGT
>OMKY01154232.1:4679-19848 GCA_900302395.1 Bregmaceros cantori
ATAGTAGCGCAATGCTAAAACTGTAAAATGTTTGTAAAGCTATTTTTTGGGCTCAAGCGCGTTTTTTGTTCTTTATAAACAAGTTCGGGGGGTACTTCCAGTGTCATTTACTTGCCGTGTATTTGGCTATTTTTACAAAATGTCTATTCGGTGGGAGCACACACCTACAGGGTTATTTAAAAATTGTGGTGGTAACTTGCGGTGTGCTATTCCTCACCCAAATGTTATCATGCGGATCTGTGACCCACAACCGCATGATTTAATAATCAGTTCAACCCGTTCCATTGTCTCATTCCTTGTGGAAGAACTAGTAGAAGCAGACAGCGTATTGGTCCAGAAGAACATGTGACCACTCGGTGAGTAACTTTCAGTCGGATTTTGTCTGTATTTCATCAATATTTATGTAAAATGGTGAACGATGCAAGGGACGACGTCTAGTGGTCGGATTTTGATCTCGTGAGCGTTTTGTGTGTTTTTTGTGAGCCACCGCGGTCCACTAAGTCGAGATTAAATGGAACTCATACTGACACCGGAAGTGCGTTGCAGAGTGACCGGACAAAATGCCAGGCCCCTTTTGCCAGACAACTAATTTGGAGTCTAACCAACGTCAGATCTACGGCGATCTACCCCAGGACACAGGCCGAGCAGCGCCGCAGTTATGCATACCCTCTCTGGCTTTTCTGCAATGTCTCCCCCCGATTCCGCATCCCAGTTTTCAATTTAATTCTGTCACTATCTTAATAAAGAATGAAAAACGGCTCTTGCGGCTCAAAAATACTAGGCAAAGTTGAAAAAAAAATTGATAATAGGACGAGTGCTGCAAAGCACATGTATGCCACAAAGGCACAGTGAGTCATGGATTCGCTTCTCCTCAGCGACAGCTTTCCCGCATGAACGACTAAACATTTAGAAAAAATGAAGTGAAACGAAATGGGGAAACGCACACACAGATCCAAATGCACACATGGGCCATGACTGTATAGACTTTTCCATTTGACTAATTGCATACATTGTGTCTAATTCAAATGACTTGGCACTTAGAGGCAGTGTTTTAATGTTGTAGTGTTCGCGGCACAGACGCTCTTTGGTTCGTCAATGTTGTTTTCTTTTCATCATGAACACTTAATGTTGTCTATATATAGGACTAGACGAGATGTTTACTTCTTTATGGCTACCAGAACTCAGACGTGGGTTGAGTGGGTGGAAATGACGAGCACACAAAACAAGGTGGGAGAGAGGGAGGGAGGACGAGGGAGAAAAACCTAACCAGACCTGGACTGAGGGAGGGGGGAGGGAGGGAGATACAGAGAGAGAGAAGGGACGAGACAGAAGAACGTAATAAGGGAGAGGGGGTTGGGGGGAGAGAGAGATAGAGAGAAGGAGAAAGGGACGGAAGGAACGAGGACGAGAAGAACATAATCAGAGGGGGAGAGAGATAGAGGGATGGGACGAGACAGAAGATCTTCGTCAGACCGGGGAGAGAGAGGAGGGAGAGAGATAAGGGGAGAGAGAGAGAGAAGCAGAGAGGGAGAGAGAGTCAGGGAAGTAACGACGACGCGTATAACCTAATCAGAGGGAGAGAGAGAGAGAGGGCAGTGTTCACATCGGAGAAGGTCAACTGTTTATTATTTGATGAGGTAACACAGAATTTGGACGATTACCTGATGAACCTCTTTGTTATTCTGTTTGGTAGAACTGAAGATTACTTTATTAATTGTGACTACAAAAACATACACAAATATGAATGTTTTATCCAAACTCTTGGCGTTCTACTACAGCTACTGCTGTTAACGACTGTTTCTTCTCTCTCGTCCTCTGTTAAACGAGTTCTGTCAAAGCTCTACCGTCCACGATGGATGGCTTAGAACAGGTCTAGCTCGGTAGTGGACACGGGTAATCAGGGTTTGAAAGGTAGTTAGGTAAACTGCTAGTGGACAGGTAGTTAGGTAAACTGCTAGTGGAAAGGTAGTTAGGTAAACTGCTAGTGGAAAGGTAGTTAGGTAAACTGCTTGTGTATTTTATTAAACTGAAATCTAAAACCAAAATTACTTCTGTTTGTTACCAATGGCGCTCTGGCGCCACTTACAATAGCCTGGGATTTGCGGTAGAGGGCGCTATGCCCTTAAGGCGCTGGGCGCCAGTCCCAGGAGGAGCCACGAGTAAGAAATGCTAATGCTAACGACTAGCACCTGTGGCTCCTATTATTTAAGCAGCAGGCTCCGTTCGGTTCAGCCTGCTGGCATTGTCTTGGAACCCGAGGCTGAGTATCACCTTTTACCTAATCCAACGGTTAAATAACTCGGCCTCAACCATGCGGTTATGGTTTTCTGCTGACATGCGGGAGTTTATGTTAAGTCGATCTTTCCACTCCTGTCTGTTCATGCATAGCTCTTTCCCTCTAGCAGCAAACTGTGACTAGCGACTCAAAACACTCCGTAGTCCCTTCTCCAATACTTTATTGGAGAGGGGCCGGCTACCAATGATTATCACACTCGGCGAGTTGTGGCCATCTCGAGCCACAAATACACTCGTACGAATTTCATCTGTGTGTATGAGGCTAGCTGGTTCGCACGTAGTCGCATCTACGGTTTGCCTGCCTAGAGCTAAATTATTTTCGTGAGTCCAATCTTTACTCACATTATCACGTATCGCCAGTATCTCTGGCGTACTGTGAGAGTTCCACAACACTCTCCTTGGGCTTAATGCCCAGTTGGCATTGTATCCAGTTCCACCAAGCACACACCTTTAACATGCATCCACACATCCACTCCCATATTGCATGTTCAATGGTAGTTGTAAACAACTACCAGCAGGACCCGTAACAGAGGTAACTTTTTTTGCTGTTGTACCTATAGCTTTGTTTTTGGAAATGTACTTTTATTTACTAAAATTCACTGGTTTTGGGTTTGCTTTATTTATTCCTCCGAGGCTCCGTCACAAGGTCACGCGAGAACTGCGTGGAGTCACGAACGTAATGATGACGTGTTCGGTGAGCTACGTCATCAAACCAGTGCTATCAGCTCTGAAAAGTTCGGTAGGAGCAAAACTAATGATCAAATATGATGAAAGTGATAGTATTGACCGTACCCACTCCTCGGATAAATCGCTTGGATACTGGCGGCACACGGCGGGTACAAAGATGGAAGGTCTACTTAACAGCGCGACCAACGAGGGATAGCAGGCTTAGGTGCGAGGCGGCATGCCCACAAAAACGCCCACACGGTGCAGCGGCTTAGTCCGATCAAGTTTGAAAAATATAATCCGCTATAAAGCTAACCTACCCGTTCATAGACCTGGTGTGCGATTGTACGGCGAGCACAGGTTGCGGTAAATAGGTAAAAAAAAGTTAAATCCGGGAGCCGAGGTAGAGCAGGTAAACAGGTGCGTCCACGTCACGCGCATGCGCAGATGAAGTGTCACGGGCGGCCTCAGAGAGGCTGTTGTTACCAAGCGTTGTTACCAAGCAACGTCAACGTTTCAAGTTATGAAACGTTGACACGTTTCATAACTTTATTCATTACAAAATGGCATGAATTTGTACAAACACCATTGTTATTATATATTTCTTTTCGTGGCATTCCTTTTAAGGAAAAAAAATGCGAAAGGCCACCAGGTGCGCTCCCTTGGCACACCCAAACAAGCCCCCCCACTACACCCCCCCAACACGCCATCCGTGGCGGCGGTGAACGGACAAATAAAGGACGGCCGCATTTATTTGAATTTCCAAACACATTGACACAGATCATGCATGGAGATAAACCGAAGCTTTGAAGAAACCAAAATCGTGTCGTCTTTGATTTTCGGTCTAAAGCGATAGATCGTTCAGCCTGGTTTTGCGTGAGTCTGTTATAACGTGTATGTTATAATTTCTAGAAACTTGAATATCATTTTGTGAGGAAAAAGATTGACAGCGATAGAGTCTGCATGTGCCCACTCACAGCACACGGTACATACAGCATTCACGAAGACACTTGTCATGAACGCGCGCTTTTGTTTCCTTCTTGTCACATCGAAACGATGTTGGCGTCTGCCTGAATCTGATGGATGGCCGCAACCTCCACTCCCCTCCTCCTCCTGGCAGGCTTGCCGCTCGCTGCCAGCCCGAGACTCGGAGACCCAGACGTTGCCTCCCCTACCGTGCTGTGATTGATGGCCACGGGGCGACCGTCCGTCAGAACAATGGTGTCAGCTCGGGTGATTTACGCGAACCTCACCGCATCTCGGTGGCATGATGAGGGCATGATGAGTTAACGGTTGTGTTTACGGTGCGGGGAAATAGGACGGCGAGAAAAATGCACCAAAATAACCCATGACCTTTGCAGTGATTGCAACGCACATAAGTGGTTCTTCCTTGACGTGGGATGCTGATCATGAAGTATGTTTTTTATTATTGCAATAATAAATAATACATTTATACAGACTATGCGATAACTATATCAAGATGAAGGGAATCATTTCATTAAAATCATATTCATTAGCATACACGCAAATATATATTCTATCGTGAGCAACTTAGAAAAACTAAAACATTAATATGATTTTGATATGTTAATTGAGTGGCCACCTTCAGTGGCATGTTCTCTGGAGTTTTGTACTCATTGCTACAACACGTAGTTGCAAAATAAACCAAAGCATATTTTGTTGTGCGTCACTCCACATGTGTGTGAGAGTGTGTGTTTGCCTCCGTGTGCAACGCGGCACTTTTGTATTTTTAATGAAAAGCATGCCGGTGGCTCGCAGCCCTGCTGCAAAAGGGAAGATTCCAAGATGGCAAAACATGCAGGACAATAAATGCTTTTTTAGTCCAATACTCGAAACATACCCATCGCTAATCAACCTCAGGTGGAACTCTCTAGAGTTTTCTAGTTCTTCAGCTACGGATGTCCCATTAACTCATTCAGTGCAAACCCTGTTTAAATTTGGCACGTCCCAGTGCCAGGGTTTTATCAACATGTGTTTAAGTTCTGTGTCCTGTGTCCAACACTTTCATTTATCATCAGAAAAAAAAGCTTGTTTCTACCTGTTTCCATTCTTTAGTTACATCCTCCAGAACATGGGAGGGTATCACTATTCTACCCATTTCCATTCTTTAGTTATATCCTCCAGAACATGGGAGGGTATCACTATTCTACCTGTTTCCATTCTTTAGTTATATCCTCCATAACATGGGAGGGTATCACTATTCTACCTGTTTCCATGCTTCAGTTATATCCTCCAGAACATGGGAGGGTATCACTATTCTACCTGTTTCCATTCTTTAGTTATAGCCTCCAGAACATGGGTGGGTATAATTATTCTACCCGTTTCCATGATTTAGTTATAGCCTCCAGAACAGGGGCGGGTGTCACTAAAACTGCTGATTTCTGACCAAATCCTGGATAATTGCGGGTGCGGTACCGATGGTGGCTGCTAGGTGGCACTATAAGCTTTTTTCAGCCCTGCAGTCTGTCAAGCTGGAGACCCGGGTTCGCGCCCCACTTCTGGCCCGAAAATATTCATTTTTATGAGTATAACCTCGCATACCACTGGTGACAAGTGGTATGCCAAAATTAAATGTTTTGGCATCAGTGACCCCCATGGCCTTGGTGCAGGTTTGCACTCTCTGAGTGCTTCTAGTTCACAAATGTATTTTGCTTTTACTCAAGTAAGCAATCTGGGTAATTTGCCCTCTCTGACTGACAGTCATTGAGAGGATCATGGGGAAGTCAGATGTCGTGCTGAGACCAACGTGAATCTCTACAGTGAGAAGCGTCCGCAGTGTGCAGGCTCGTTGGCTAAGTGCGGTCGGTATTTTATTATTGATGGAGTACGTGGCCGCCCATTAACGCCATCCTCACCCAACCTGTTGTTGTTGGTGTTCTTCCTCGATGGCTGTCGCTCAGGGCCCGGTTTCACACAGAGAAAGCTGTCGCAGACCTTTAGGATGAACTGATCTGCCTTTTTGGCCAGAAGGAGGCGCCTCAAACTGCTTTTGAGAGTAGGTTCAAGGCGAAACATTACGCCGTTGGGTGACGTCTTTTAAAAATCATATACCTATTGACAACACCACCAATGTCCCATTGCCCAACTAAAATTCCATGTGTATGTACTTGTAAATATGGCAAATTAAAATTAATCTTGAATCTTCAAAGACATTTTTAACATGGGAAAAATGTAGACACAATTTCTCATAGAAAGTAGACATTCTCTTCTTTATATTATTATTATTATTATTATTATTATTATTATTATTTTTACTATGTGCCGTTACATTTAGATATAATTTCTATTATATATTTGGTGGGCATTTGGTGGAATCGTTTTTGTACTGATTGGCATTCATTTTTCATGAATTAGGAAACGAAAGACATTAAAGTTATTTTTTCCAGCATCAATGCCATTTTCTTCATATTTTTTTGATAGGATTAGTCGGAAACTGGGTTGAAGAGATCGGTGGTAGACATCGCAGACAAGCCGACGAGGGGAGGAGAACTCGCGCCACTGCGGGCGCTGTGATTGAAACCATTACAATGCACTGTGGCCTGGGGGCGTGTGATGCTGGAGCATCTTTAACCACTCCGTGAAGAATGATGTTTATATTCTCGGGCTGAATGAACATCATTTCCATTGTGGGTTTTAGTCGGTCTGGTTCACGATGTGATTTGAGTAGTCAATGCAACACCATGTTTCACCTCTCCATGAACAGATAGCGCTGGTGTGGTAATAGCCTGTCACATACCGACCATCACTCTCACCTTCCTGCCCTCCCTCCCCACCGGCTCAATCCTGAACTCATTTCCTCTGACCGTCCTGTGTGCTGATATCCATCTCATTTTAACGAACTAGGCCGCGGCCCGCCACGCGCCCAGTGGCGGGCGGCCCCTCGCGTCACCGTTATTGAAGAGTTCTAGAGCAACCAGACGGAACATTGTATTGTAAAATCAGAACGACAGTCACGTATACTGCCGTTGTCTTCAACATGAGTTCACAGACTACCAGAGATGGCAAAAGTAGCCCAATTTCTTACTCGAGTAAGAGTAAAATACATAAAATAACAACTTGAGTACGACTACTAAGTACTGATCCAAATATCTACTTGAGTAAAGAAAGTACTGATCCAAATATCTACTCGAGTAAAGTAAAAAGTACAGGCTCTAAAATGTACTCAAAAGTATTTTTTAAAGTATAAAGTACAAAGTACTAACAATAAAATTGTATGTAAATTGCATTTTTGCAATGTTATTGTTTGAATAAATGACTAACAACCTAGCCTAATTTAGCTTATATCTCGGGACTACATGAAAACCACTTACTAACTTAATAACTGGGACAGTACTCGGTCCATCAGAGCCCCCTACTGACTCATAGTATACATCTTATCCTACCCTGTCAGTGCGCAAAAAAAGAAAATAAAAAGTAACGAGTCTGTTTTGGTAAAAGTAAAGAGTAGAAGTACAAATATCTTTGTTAAAAATGTACTCCGTACAAGTAAAAAGTAATCACAGTAAAAATAACTTCTAAAAGTACAGATAATTGAACATTTTACTTGAATACAGTACTTCAGTATTTGTACTTCGTTACTTGCCATCTCTGCAGACTAGGGTTAGGGTACTCTAAGCGAAGTAGTTGAATAGCCCTGGTGTAGTGTGTGAATTATGTCATAAGAAATGTGAGGCCCTATTTTAACAGTTAAACGCTTGCTCCGATCATAGTCCTGGTCTTGTGAGAGTATTGTATTGTAAACCGCGCTGAAAACCCACATAGCATGTGTCGTGTGGATGACAGCAGTGATAAGGTTACTGCCCCACCTGCTGACAAGTGGGTTGACACACTTGTATGCTTCCTGGTGTTGATTACAGCGGCGCTAACGTAGGCTCACCGCACAACACAGGAAACGCTCCAGGATCGTTGCGGTCCTCGTTTTCACATGATGAGGGTTTGGCGTGTAGCGTGTTCCGTGCTGTGCTCGCTGCGTGTTGTGTGCGGTGGAGGGGGAGCAGGGAGCGGCTCCAGTGTTTAGCTGTGGGGTTAATCTCCGTTTTCTTTTTCCTACCTGACGTCACCGGGCTCCACCACGGCATGTACAGCAGTCTAAACATGCATACATGGTTGGGATGTACAATAGGGCTGTTGTATGCTGAAGTCATGTCTTTGGGGCGGCAGGCATATTGGAGGTAGCATCGCGTGCAGACGAACAGGCAGAGATTGATGTTTGCATAACATTGTCAGTTTAAAAGTCTTCTATTATTGATGCATCCATGGTAATATGCTATCAATCACCAGCAGATGGCAGCCTAACTACGTCCATTGTATTTACCCCAAAACAATGTAGATATAGTTGTAAGGTGTACCACTTAACTGTGCATATACGTATACTTCACTAGGGCTGCACGGTTTTGCTCAAAAATAATAATTGCGGTTTTAATTCCACCTTGGCGATAAATTGTGGTTTTTAATTTTAATTTTTACATTTTTTTTCTTAATTACAATTAATAAATTGTACAGACACATAGCAAACATAGCAACATATTTTCAGAGGCAGGTGCAGTAGCATCGAATTGCCTAATATTTTTGAGAAAGTAAAACATACATATTAAAATCAAATCTATTTTAAATGAAAAAAAGCAGCAATATTCTCCTCCTCAAATTCTTCCAGACCTATGTTACTAAAAACTATTTTGCAAACTATAATAAAGAAGTATCTGAAAAAGAAAAGTAAGTTGAATAAAATAAAATGCATGTCAAATGCAGGGTAGCGATCCCGCCGCATATCCGTGAAACAAAGACCGCTTCCTCAATGCGACCCACCGTCGTTAAACTTCCAGACATGTGGGCAACTCTCGCTATCTGTCACTCTTTTAAATGTTTGAATTATTATTAGATGTTTACAAAGCCGTACACAGAGACCGAGACTGATTGAGAGAGATAACGAGACAGAGAGATCGAGAGTGAGGGAGAGAGACAGACGGCGAGGGGCGCGGGTTGGGCGCTGCCGTGCCGACACGAGCGTCAAGTCGTCAACATAACAAAACGAACGAACGCACAAGCAAGATACAACGCACACACACACACACACACAGAAATACATTAAGTGCGGCAATGCACTTGAAGGCAGCAGCTTCCATGGGGATTTTTTTTTAAGACAGGAGACAAGAAACTGCGATTAAAACCGCAACCCTAATAACCGCAAGCGGGTGCACCGCGGTTAACCTACTTTTGCGGTTTATCGTTCAGCCGTTCAGCGCGGTACCTCCAAAATGTTTGCTGCCGCCAAGCAGTGACGTCACCGTGCAACAGCCCTATTGTACTTATCTTTTTTTTTTGCAGCCCATTCCTACCATTTTCAGCTTCATTCGTTTTTTATTACACACCGCAGCTCTCAGTATGAAGTTTGATATTCAAACAAAGGTTAACATTTTTTTTGCAATGTGTGTTTTGTTAATAGTTGATTGAAAATTATGATTTTGTGGTGACCCCTCCAAAATTTGATTATTTGCTGCTGCCTCGTGGCTGCTGTATTGTCTGCCTTTGTGTATGGACAAGGGCTGGAGACCTGGAAATTGTTGTGGGCAATGCTGGGACTGAGTAGAATGTGTGCGCCAAATTTCAGCATTTTCCTATGTAGGGTTCTGCCATAGGAATCAATTTGGATAAAAATAATAACAATAATAAGAAAACTAAAAATCACTTAAGGTGCCTTCGCTGCTTGGCCCCTAATAATAGTCCAGGAATAGTCCAGCATGCCTCATAATTGAGAAAATGTGCTCTAAGCTTTGACTTTGGCCCTGGTCGGCCCAGGGTGTGTGTAATGGGAGCAGAGGGAGGCTCATTTCATATTCCTAACTCCTTCCTACCGTCCCGCTGCACACAGGACACATCAATTATTCACATGCTCCAAAAGCACTCCCAAGATCGCCCACACAGCCCATCAACCACCGACCTGGAGTGAATAGACGCTGCACAGGAATGTCACAGTTCTGTTATTGCAGAATCAGAATGGAGTTTATTGCCATTCTCAATGACACAAGCTCGCAGATTAGGGATTTTCCTTGGAGCAGACCAGGGCTCCGAACCGGTTCAATGAACAAAAACATAAACCGGAAATGAACGGAATTTTGCAGAATTTTATGAGGAGCGGAAACGGAAAGGAAAAAAGATTTCTTCAACTGTTCCGGAACAGAAACGAAACATTATGAAATCCACAAAACCGGCTAAAAGCGTTTTTTTTTTTCCTTTCACTGACGGGCACCATACGTGTGCTGGGTGTGGGTGTCCCACCGACACAGCTAAATTTTTATGAAGAAATTAGTTTGCTGTTTTAAATTATAAAATGGAAGTGTTGTATTCATGTGTTATCATGTTAAATGATGATGGGTGAATCAGGCAGGATGAGAAACGGTGAGTACCTTGCGACCAAGGTTTGTTGCATCAGCAGTGCTAAAACTTGCGACCAAGGTTTGTTGCATCAGCAGTGCTAAAAGAGAGGCTGCTGGCTGCCACAGACAGCCGAGTGATGTGATGTGCAGTCGGTGAACGATCCTGTACTGGTGAACATTGAACAACTGTCATTACTTTTCATGAAGAAAATAGGAAATGCATTGTGAATTTGTGACTCTTTGGACACATTGGCAACCGCGCCGCCCAGCGAATGTGTCAACGCGACCTCCCCTCGGGTATGTGAAGTGTGAACATATTTACTCAACAATCAAGTGTGTGGTTGTGTGTGTGTGTGTGTCTGTGTATACGAGTCCATGCTGTGTGCCAACACCTCTTTCCCCTCTCCACCTCCCTCATTCCGTCGTTATTCAATTATTATCATAATCAATATTTTATTATGATACTTTATCTTTCTCTTCTTTTCCGATATTTTAACTTTGGGTCCAGAGCGAAGTGTGTGTGCCGCATGCACACACACACACACACACACACACACACACGAGAGAAATGTTCCGTTATGCTGGAGGTTCCTTAGTGGCTAATATTTATCCAATCAGCGAGTGACTGCAGCTTACACGTGATGTTTACAAATGTCTCTCGGGTGTAAACTCTCCGTCTGAATGACACCACGGCAAATCAACCCGCGCTATGTCCAGGAACTAACCCGCGACAAATTCAAAATGCGGTTTGAATACACCCTAAAACAAATGGCATCCCTCTGGTGTCCCCTCCGACAGACACTGCAGAAGTCACCAAGACAGCTGGGTTCAGAAATAGGTGTATAGGTGTGTGCACTATATGAGGGGTAGGGAGTAGGGGATAGGGAACGATTTCGGACACAGCCAGTTTCTTTCTCTCAAAGGTGTCGCTACTGAATTCTGACAGGAGCGCCACGGTCACCAGTCACTACACAGGCTGACACATAGACCACAAGACTAGCACAGCTTGTGTTTATCTACGCACCTGTGCAGCTATAGAGCTCTAGTAAAGGACCATTGGAGGTTCCTGCAAGTAACTACACGCACACACACACACAACGCAGGAGTACTACAGAACAAGATTAATCACGCAGTGCATCATGGGAGAGTGGATAATTACCATCCAGTACCATGACTAAAGTTGTATCGCGGTATTTTAAAAAAAAAACACTCCCCCTACGCATCTAGCTTGGCGACCCAGAACCAACGCACCGCACACGCATTGCACATCTGGCGCATCGTCCACGCATCAGCAACACAACGTTGCTTCACCCTTAGTGTAAAAAATAAAGACAAAGATAGAGGAAAAAACTATCTTACTTAAGTAGGCATTCAACAATTATCGAGTTTGTTTATGAAATGTCTAGCTAGAATTTATTTCCTTATAGGTATAATGTTGCTGCAGGTAAGCTGTGCCTTGTAAAGAACTAATGCATATTCCACCTGGATTTTATTATTTGTATATGATTATACAAGTAATAATGGCAGAATTCTCAGTAATAAAAACGTTAAAACTAAAACTAAATAATATCTTAAACTATCGTTGGCACTATTGTGGTTCATTACAGCTCCGTTTTTGCTTTATATGTCTGTCGGTTGGATGATGTAGTGTGTGCCTCATAAACACGATCCATACCTCCTAACCTTGCCCGTTGACTGATTCACTCTAGCCCCTAACGTAATCCCTCAGCGTCCTAACTTTAACTTGAACATTTTACCATGTGCCAGTCACCTAACAATAACCCCTACTCTTAACCCTAACCTCTTATCCCCAAATCTAACCTAACGTTAACAAAATAAGTGGGTTGGTTTTTTGGAATCGCACACTACATCATACGTCAACAGTACCCGTTCACCAAGGCGTATATTTGCCAATGCGCGCTGTTGTTGTTACTTTCAGCCTGTGAGGAGACGAACTGTTTTCAACACGCGTTGTCCATGGCACGATTATAAGAATTTTACTCATATCCCGTTCAGCGAACGGACGATTTGGGATCTCCTGTTCGCGACCGCCGAATAGACTAAATATAATAATAGTCAAAATTTGCGCCAGCTGCGGATTTTGTCCGTTTAAAAGGCGAAAAGGACAGATGTCGTGTCTTTCTACTCCCGCCATGCTTGAAATTCAGATAGGGAAAGAGTGAGTATGAGGGACAGACAGTGGCACCCGCATGGCTTAGTAACGCACCAAGATGAACTTTAATATATAATATTTAATATTAATAAAATACAGGTTGTTTGTCACTATCAAAACATTGATCACGGTAATGAAGTGCTCCCCGGTGTCACGGTGTACGGTACAGTAACCGATCGTGATAACCGACCGTTTGGAAATTCAGACAGTTACCTCACAGTCAAAATATTTCACCGCCGTTTACCGTACACACCGGTTACCGTGACACCCCTACAGCAAACAGGTTCATCTCTCTCGCTCTCTCTCGCTCTCTCTCTCTCTGTGGTTGTATTATGAAATAGTATATTTTGTATACTATTTCAAAATATATACTTTTTTTTCATTATATATATATATATTTTATTTTAATTTCAGAAAATACAATTTCATATACATTTATATTTATATGAATTAATGTTATTAAATATATAAAACACAGGTGAAACACCCTCTTCCAGTATGACATGGTGATGAGTAGCTGTGGAGCTGGGTCTGGATGAGCCAGGTCGGGAAAAAGACGGTGGAAGTTCCATTTAAGTGAGTGCAGATAATTGGGTTCCCTGGCTGTTATCTGAGCGACACCTCCTAGAGGCTACGACGGGCAGCGCGGGATTGGAGCCGACACCTCCCGGTCCGCCACAGACACACAGATACTGCTTGTTAAGCAGTTTAGCTGCAGTGTAGCGTGGAGCTCTGTTGTTGCTGTTGTTAAGGCTTCATTTCTCTATATCATCTCAGGGCGTTTAGAGGCTGTGTAACATGTTGTGTGTCTGTGCAGGGTTGTGTACATGTTGTGTGTGTGTGTCTGTCTGTATGCAGGGTTGTGTACATGTTGTGTGTGTCTGTGTGCAGGGTTGTGTACATGTTGTGTGTGTCTGTCTGTATGCAGGGTTGTGCACATGTTGTGTGTGTGTGTGTCTGTGTGCAGGGTTGTGTAACATGTTGTGTTGTATTTTAAGATTTCCCCCGGGGCATCCAGCGAACGCGAAAAGCGTCGTGACTAGAACTAAGTCAAGGGCTCAGAACCTGACCCTCCCGATACATGGATCCAGTTTCTCATCCCTCGCACCCGCCAAGGCTGTTGACATCCCGGGGTATTTGCACGGGCCGACGACTGTCTGAATCCATGCCATGAGTGTCAGAGGGGGGGCCCCTAGCCTAGTTAAATCCAGTTAACCTATGGATAAACACACCTCTATTCTTGGTCATCTTGACCCCCGTGAGCCAGTCATCGAGACCCACTCCTCCCATGTTGTGTGTGTCAGTCTGTATGCAGGGTTGTGTACATGTTGTGTGTGCCTGTGTGCAGGGTTGTGTAACATGTTGTGTATGTAATGCCACCAAAATGTCAGCCGCGGAGGTATTTTTTTAAATATAAAAAAAATGTCTTATAGCCGAGGAGGTTTGAAAAAAAAGGAGCCAAAATGTGTATAACAATGACTTTGTTTTATAGGTTTTACCCATGGTTATTTGAGGCATGGACATTTTTCTATAATAGAGTGTGGTTGTGGCCTGGTCATCTGAGGGTTAAAAAATAGCTCCTGCAGCTTCCGAGTAGTGTCCCTGCGTCTGCATACGACAGGATCGGTACTATGGATGTTCCTATATTGATATTCCGGTATCGATCCGCAACGCAACCTAGTCAGCATGTACCAGCCGTGTTCATCGCTGCTTAACGGACAAATAATGAGCATAAATGACAGCGCGGAACATTCAGGCAGTTAGCCTGTAATGCACTCAATATCGTGTCTCCGTAGGGAGCTCGGATACTCAATTAGTCACTCACCCTGGCTGTTAGGAGTCAGCGCACCGCGTTCGTTGGCCATTTCAGATCGTTTCACTAGCAAGAATCGGACGACTGAGACATCCTTTTGGACTGGGAGGGTAGAGGAACGTTGGAGAGAGGAGGGGACATCCTTTGATTAATCATGACTACTTGACAATAACTCTGTTGCCTCGATTAATCGTTCTCTTCTGGGATACTACTACAGCTAGGGCTGTACGATTTTGCAAAAAATAAAATCCTGATTTGTGTCTTTTGAAATCTCGATTTGTTTCCGATTTCGTGAAGAAAAAGGACAAAATATATCAAAACTAGAAGTTTCATATTTCAAACTTTGGAAATGGTGTCAATTTTTTTAATTAAATAGGGACACCTCACCCTATGGTTTAGGATTAATACAATTATCAATTCATATACATTTTATTTACTCACATAACTTGAAAAGGAAATCCAATTTCACATTTTCAAAGATCCTCTGAACTAAATAATCCAATTTCGATTTCAAATCGTTTTTTTGTTTGTTTGTTTTTTACACAGCCCTAACTACAACGACTAGAAGCACTGAATTTCATAACTATTTACGTTGCAAAATGATGGCGTCCCAGATGGCAGCCGTAGTAATACGGTGCTTCCTCTTCTGGTCACCATCTACTCACACTGCTCCCATCCAACAGGAGGTTCAGGTCCGCCAGAAACAGAACCTCTCGCTACAACAAGTTTTTATCTCGCTAAACCACCCATACTCTCCATCTACGGTACCTGGAAGTAGTCCAACCCATCCTCAGTTCTCTCACTAGTCACCTATACCCACCTGGCACC
>OMKY01154459.1:0-13409 GCA_900302395.1 Bregmaceros cantori
GCATAGTCCGCTGATTGTTCAGAGCTGCTGTCAATCACTGAGGACACGGCCACGCCCCCAGTACGTACCGTATACGTGCGGTGAAAAATCAAAATAAATGATTTTCTGTACGGTCCGTATACGGTCCGTATACGGACCGTACGTCTACGGCATGTATTTCAGCACAATGGAGCATGCTACAACGGTGACAACTCGGTTGTTTGCTCACGTATACGGACCGTATACGTACCGTACAGAAAAATCTCTGTAATGGAAACCTAGCGTAAGATTGACGTGACTACATCGTCGGTGGTTTTCCAGAACGGGCTGTTTGGACGTTTCGACCAGAAAAAAACATACGCCCTCCACCGCTTAGGTATCAGGGGTTGATCGGTCCACTGGTGCAGTCCACAGGTGGACCAGCAGTATATAGTGTGCTAGATGGAAGGTATTCCAAGGTTTTTCACACAACTAAGATCTGAAGAATCATTTGGTGTAACTGCTGTGGACAAGGACACAGAACGTAATTTTCTATGGGTCTTGAACTACGGCTCCGAACCGGTTCAAGGAACGAAAACGAAAACCGGAAATGAACAGAATTTTGCTGAATTTTATGTGGAGCGGAAACGGAAACGAAAAAAAAATTCTTCAACTGTTCCGGAAGAGAAACGGAACATTATGAAATCCACAAAACCGGTTAAAAACGTTTTTTCCGTTCTCTATAAATTTTAACATAGCCTATGTCTGGGAGACTATTTCCGTCCACTTTCACTGTCAGTCATCAAGCCCCATGCACCTGGGGCTCCATCTTGTGGACAGACGAGGAAGCGAATGTAATGGCGTTAATACAGTTGCTCTGAAGTTTGAACATCCAGCAAGAATATTTTGTATAAAAACTACATCTAATCTTAACATTGCACAATATAAGGAACTTTAAGAACGAACGAAATGTTTGTGTTCCGAACCGGTTGAGGACCAATATTTTGGTGGTGGAACGGTTCAAAGAACGAAAACGTTAAATATAGACCTGCCTGAACTATTCGGAACGGAACGTTTTAAAAATAATTTCGTTTTCAAGCCCTGGTTAAAACTCACCAGGTGCTCCTGTGACCTCAGGTAGACGCTGGTGTCCACTAATGTCCACGTCTTCATACTCCACCTTCAGACCTAGTGAGGCCAGGACATCCTCTTCGGCCGGCTCCCTACAATGCCATGCTGATACCTGAGTGTGCTTGTCACACCCCATCGCCATCGACCTGTCAATCAATATGCTATGTTTTTAATCACTATTAGGCATGGGCTATGTCCACATTGTCATATCACAATATTCTGAATTGAAAATATCACAATATCCGATAATATTGTCTCATCAAAAAAAAAAGACTATAGATTCAAGATTAATTTTAAATCGCCATATTGCATATAGGAGGACTGCCTTAATGTGGGCCACTGACGAATGTGGGACATCTAAGCTCCAGTGGCTCTGGCTCCTCCCTAAACTAATGAATGGCAGTAAACTATGGTAAAAGCACACTATGTTAATGTGTCTAACATTAAGTTAAACTGTTTACCACTACATTTCACTGTCCAATATGAGGTAACTGACTGCCCCACATTAGGACGCGATCCTCTTCTTCTTCTGTCTTCAGACGAGGCCTTTTCCTTGGCTGATGATCGTCTTCATCATCAGCAGTGTCTGCCGGTGACGTGTTGGCGACGCGATCCGGTGGGAGCATCTTTTCATCATCCTCTTCCTCTTCTGTCTTCAGACGAGGCAGATAGCCATCTTCCTCTTCATCATCATCAGTATGATAGTGGATGGCTGTAACAGAAAGGTGATGTTCATTAAATACAAAGGAAACGGCAAACAACTCACAGCCTCTGTTATGAGTAATTATTGATAATCTAGGTTCCCCGTACTAACCTACCTATCAAGCAATCTGATTGCACAGTTTGAAGGTGCATCCAACGCTCTGAAAGTTTATTCAGGAAGCACATTGATATATGGAACATGAACTCAGGCTTTCAGCCAATCACAGAGTAGGAACATCACACAAGACATGGAACAGCGACCAATTACAACAGAGGATTGGTTTGATTGATAGTGTCGGAGATCAATCAGGACAAGACAAAGATCACCACAGGAGGAAATCAATGGCGTACAATGGAAGAGAGAGAGGCTGTGTCCAAAATCACTCCCCATTCCTTACTCCCCATATAGTGCACTCACTTATAGTGCACTCAACTGCAACGGACGAGATTTCGGACACTAGAGTTGGCGCCGCAAAAATTATTATAAAATATAAGTATAAACATATATAATTATAAAATTCAACAATCATTACAAAAAGTCAAAAGTACTTACATTTATAACTATTTGCTGCAGTCGGTCGCAATTTACTCCCGCCGCTCTTTAAAAAGTCTTGCAATGCATTATGGCTTATATTGCCTCGTCTAGGGTTCATCCGATGCTCACTACTTTTTGCAGTGCATTGTGGGATACTTTCAGTGCACTATATAGGGTACATGGAGAATTTGGACACTCCTAAAACTGGCGTGCGCCCCATATAGTGCACTAAATGGGGGATAGGGAGCGATTTCGGACACAGCCGGAGATGTACTTTCGTTTCTCACAAAAGCTTACAGAGACCTATTGTGAGGCGTTTTCAAAACGGTGGTTGGAGGACCAGAGAACTGTCCAAAATATATTTTATGTATAACTCCAATATTTCTGACAGTCTTAATAATTAAACATTTCCTTGAGCCTCCAATTGTGGGCACTTGACTGGACTCCAGACTCCAGAATCTCATGACCTACTTGACTGCTGTATTACTACCATTCTTACTGATTGTGAGTGGAGACTGCTGAATAAAAACACATTTCCAATTGTAATCAATAAAGTATTCTGATTCTGATTGATTCTGATTCTGAATAATGTACAAAAAGCTACACAACATCCACCCAAGCTGAAAGGGAAAATGAGAACCTTGAGAATTGATTTGTACCTGTACTCCACCTGGCTGGTGGACGGCTACTGACAGAGGGCTGTGAGTCCACCATGTGGGTCCAGCGGCGGTCCAGGTGTAGTGGTTTGGTACGCCTGTACTGCTGTAGCCGGTTAGCTTCCTATCGCAACAAACACAATTGGAATTTGGTCATCTCGTCATCCGGTTCTGCACCATTGTGGGTGAAACCTTTTAAACCATGATGGCATTTTATATTTTATATCAGGGTCCGGTGCAGCTGAAAGTGGGACTCCAGCAGAATGCACATCCACACCTGTAGCGTGTTTAGCGTTGATCACCCCAGCCGTGCGGAGGCATGAAGGGCCTCTCTGGCCTCAGGTTACTAAGAATCGTGTTACTAAAATTTCAGCTATTTCAAGTAACAAGTAATGCTTTAGATTACTTGTTACTTGAAATAGTCTGAGGTGGCGCCGGTGTCCAGAATAATCTGCATGCTGTGGTGGCCATGAAAGGTGTTGATGTATGGCGACTGCAGAACCTGGACGGCACGGGTGCTTGGGGTCGGGGTAGGGCACACCTTCTGTCTGGACGTCCGCCTGCGCGTGGCATCTACTCAGTCATCATCATCATCATCATAGAGGCCTCAGAACAGGGAGGCGTGCCTCTTCTTTTCCAACGTCACGCCGACGGTATGAAATGGGTCAAATGCCGGGTCCAACGAGAGCGAGTAGATTATATTATTTTTCCAATTATCAAACGACTTCAGGGTTTCACGTTTGCTCAAACACCACTGTTTAGGTGCACGGGTAGTGTGAGCTGCCATTATGTGAAGACTGTTCCTTTAAATAACTTCTCTGCTGAAAAGGGAGGGAGGGCTGGGATCGGTAGACCATGCACTTCCACCACGCCAGTAGTTGGAATGACTCACACCTGCCTACACGCCTCTCTAAAATAGAGTCCGAACGAACCTTGGCAATAGCTGAACTCAGCTATTGCTATGTAAGTTCCTCTATTCCCAGCTCCTCCACGAGGGGACAGCCTTTCGTTACAATACTAACTATCCCATAATAATCTCAACCCTATCGTGTCGCTACGGTAAGGAGCAAGCGACGCTAACATCAGTTAACAGAGTGGCGCTGGATTTCTGGGATTTACAGGAAAATGATTATTGTTATTATTGTTATTGTTATTGTTATTATTATTATTATTATTATTATTATTATCATCATTTTTATTATATTATTATTATTGTTATTATTATTGCATTATTATTATTGCTATTTTTTATTATTAGCATTAATATTTGTATTATTAGCATTCATATTTTCATTACTACTACTACTACTACAACTACTACTACTACTACTACTACTACTACTACTATACACATTTATATACAGTGTTTAGTTCGGACTCACCGATTTGAGTTCGGCTGCCGTCGACTCCCGCAGCGTCGGTACCGAGTCGTGTTTAAGTATCAACCGCATCGCAAAGCCTGCCTGGTACTGGCCCTCGTTAGCAAAACAGTCCGAGCAGAAATGGTTGGCGCAGACCCGATCCCTCCGGCACAGCTTGAACCTGACGTTCCCGGCGAAGATGAAGTCGACCCAGCGGTCCCGGAGCTCCTCGTTCTGGGAGGGCAGGGCGAAGCTGCTCCTGTGCGGGATGCTGCAGCCCACCACGCAGCATCTCCGCGGCATGCTTGGATCTACAGCAGGACGCAGACACGACTGGTACTACTAGTAGTTAGGAGTAACAAGCAGCAGTACTAACAGTTGACTAATTCAGGACGGTCAAACGTCACTGATCATGTTGGCTGGTGGTAATGGTGGCCCATTGTGAGTCATCAGCTGAAGTCAACAGTATCCAGTGCCTTCACTGCGTTGGGATTCCTCGGCAGCAGATATGGCCAAAGTAGCCATAGCAGTTACTTAAGTAAAAGTATTGTTACCTCAGCAACATATTACTCAAGTATAAGTAAAAAGTAGTCATCCAAATATTTACTCAAGTAAAAGTAAAAAGTACTCCACAAATAAGTTACTTAAGTAGCGAAAGTACCGAGTAACTTTTAGTAAAAAAAATATTTAAAAAAGAGAAAAAGAGATAGAGAGAGAGACGGACACCGAGAAGGAGAGAGCGAGAGCGCCCAAGACAGAAAGACAGAGAGAGAGCGAGCGGGAGAGAGAGAGACCGCCCGAGAGATAGAGAGAGAGATATGACGTCAACATATGTGCCAACAGTTCCCAACAGGTGTCGCTAAAGGTCAAGTTAATGTAACGAATAGCGAATTGCAGTCGTCTCGGTAAAAAGTCGTTTTTTCACCTCAAATTTACTCAGGTAAAAGTAGAAAGTAACTTGTGAAAAATGTACTCCAAAAGTAAAAAAGTACACAAAAAAATTCTAACGGAGTAAATGTAATGCGTTACTGCCCATCACTGCTCAGCAGTAACTGTAAGTATAGCCCTGGTTCTCCTTATGTGTTCTCCTTCCCCCCCTTATAAATTCCATAATGATACTCCAGCTAGCACGGACTAAATATACTTTCGCCACTAGATGTCAGGATTGCGTCGTCGAGGTTCTATCTATTGTATTTTTTAAATAAACGATTCGTTATTCATTATTAAATGAAATAGGAAATAAAAATGGCCCACATTAGGGCAATCCACACCACTAAGAAAAATGCCAATACTGATTATTAGGTAAACCAATGATGAGAACAAGTACTCAGTTTTTCTAAAAATAAATTATATTTTATAATGTATTATAATGTATTTTTTTTACCAATGTGGAGCTTTTTTATGCATTTTTTTTTTAACATTTGCCATATTTGTCTTTATCATGTTGTTTTGTTAAATATGGGTTTATATTTTTGTCACTTCTTAATGCGCAACAGTTGCCTAATGTGGGTCAGTGAAATGTAGTGTTGAACAGTTGGACTTAATGTTAGACACATTACCACATTATTGTTAACTTGTTTTAACTGGTTCAACTTGCTTTAACTTGTCTTAATCTGTTTCTACTTGATTTAGGTACCTCCCAGAGTTTGCAAACTCCACTCACAGACATCCGGGTGAAATATAGCAACTCTGCTAAGCCCGTTTTGTACAACCATCTTCTCATGTTGCATATCTTATGCTGAAATGTTAAATGGCTAAAATAAAATTCATTCATTCATTCATTCATGATGACCCAATTTAAAATAAGGAGAATTGTGCTGTTCTTTGTCGCGTGCAGTTGGCGGTTTCTTTCCCCTTGACCTAGATTCCACAGCGATGTTTGCTTTGTTCGGCGCGGGTTGAAGAAAGATGTGCGCGAGTGGACACACCTGCGTGTGCGCAAAGGTTCGCCTCGAACATGTACCACTCTGTCCTTGTGTTGTGTGCAATTGACTGAGGGTGTTGGCGTTCTCTGTGGTGCTAAACGGCTCAGCCATCTTTATTTTTTGCGACTTAAAATGTGAAAATGTGGAGAATCTTAAAATCCTCTCACGTACCACCAGAATGTGCTCACATACCGCTGGTGGGACCCCTCGCACCACGGTTTGTGCACCACTGCCGCACCCGACCCGAACGCTTATTCATGCTTGTCAATGATTCTCGACAGAGTCACGCTAGGTTTCCACAGCAGAGTGGAAAAACAGTGGTTTCCACTACGGAATGCGGCGCTCTGGTGGAAGAACTTGGTATTGCACACGCCTTTTGTTGAAATGCCTTTTTCTACTTTTTTCATCTTTCTCCTTTCTTGTTTTTTGACCAGGCCATTTGCGCCATGGCACTCGGGGTGGTTGTAACAACACTTTTGTTTTTTGCACGGCGTTCGGACGGCGCTGCGGCTAACAGACGGGGAAAAAAACTCTGTGGAAACCTAACGTAAGAGAGCGAGTCTAGGCACATTGGCCGTTTCTCATAACTGCGGTCTGTCCTGCGCCTAATGGGCCATTCATTCCTATGCCCAGCTGTTGGCCCCTGCTCAGTAATGAGAAACGGACAATTAGCTCTTAGCTGATGCGCAAGGCGCCACCGCCAGCTATTGCTTGTATGGAGTGTTTTTTTTTTCCTTTTATCATTAAATTATTTATTAATCTATTTGCTGGCCGCATCAGTTGGGGGCGCAGGCCGTGTGCATCCCGTGAGCCGCCAGCTGCCCATCCCTGATATAGATGTTGGTGCGTATGCCATGTACATGTTGCAATGACGACTTTGCAGAGATTTTAATCATGGGCACGTCCGCTCTTTGTTCAATAGGTGTGCTGCGCGCAAAGACGCGGAGAGGAAAACGGTGAGTGAAGCGGGGTGGGTAGTGGGTAACTAGTCAGCTGTAGTGAGTGGATTTTTAACCGGTGTGCATTTTGTGTGACAAATCCAGCCACTTTGACCCACTGCCATGACTCTACACAATCTGCGGCTCCAACAGAAGGACAAAATGACAGCACCCTGTTTTTGTGTGGCGTTGTGAACTTGTTACAATACAACAAGGGAAACGTCACACAACTAAAAAAAAAAGATTATATAGAATATAAATAATATAAATAATATGTATACTTTGAACATGCTTTATTGTTCTTATGATTGCGAACAGCGGACGTCACGTAACGTCGGCTACTCGGCCTACTCGGTTTAAGTTCAAATACTTCACAAGCCTTTATGTGAGTACTACACGTCAATTGTAGCTATGATAACTGAGTGAGAGATTGATTTGGCGCAATTTGGGGGCGTGAGGCCCCGTGTGTATGTGGGGGGTGTGTTGGTGGGACCCCTTTGCAATGTTTTTAAATTAAAACAATGGCTTTGGAAATGAGATCATATATCCTATGATGTCATGATATTAACTTGTTCAGGGTCAACTTCTACAGAAAGAGGAAAAAAACATGCTAGGACTTAAAGGCATAAAAACATAAAATTTGACAAGGTCATGTTGAACATTATTTTCTACGAAATAGAGATTATATGTTGTTAGCAGCTGTTATGTTTTCATTATGCTATGAAGACATCAATTGTATCAAGTGTCCCAGATGTTGCCACAGCATTAATCTTTTATTCTTTTTAAATCTGGTGTTAGATCAATCTCAAAACTCAAGACATGTTTGAGAAGCACAACGTCACATGAACACTTGTCTGCATTAAGCATCCTTAGAAAATGGACTTGCATGTACATTGGATGTAATGTCTGTTGCAAAGGATTTTGCATTGAAGAATGTGAGGCGGAGAAAAACTTTGTATGTTTAAATGTTTATTGAGAAATGCTTTGTGCTAGCCCCTGATTCAGAGTTTTGGACTTTTGGACCAATAGGTTTCTAGTTGTATTTTAGTATTGTTTTACTAAGTTGTAAGCCAGAAGTCAGAGTATAGGTCTCAAATTCAAATTACTAGAGGGCATTAGCAGAGTGAGGCTGGGCTGCAATAGGTATTCCACAAAAAAATAAAATAACGAACAGTTATTTTACTTGAATGGGTTCTTTGAAAATGGATAGAATAGAATGTAAAGTAGCATGGCTTGTAGTGGCCTAATATTGTGTCTGTTATGCCTGTGCTTAATAAAAGCTAAACTCTTAACAATAACACACAAACATCTGGCTGGTATGCTTGAATCTGAAGCACGACACATGGGGCATGTTTGTGTCCTTACTCTTGTCTAGTGTACTAAACTACAGCCTAACAACTTAAAAATTTCAAACTATCCATACTGTTAGTTTGAATTCATTTTTAAATCTTTGCGCTATGATTGCGATTGCTGCTATTGCGATTTAAACAAAAATTGGGGGTGATTAACTTGCAGGGAAGAGGGGCCCCTGGGAAAATCTTGCAGGGGGGGGCAGAGGTTGAGTTACGCCACTGGTATAACGCATTCATCTTTTGATAATGCTGTTATATTCAATCACACACCAGTGGACTGTGAATGAATGGAATAACGTATGGTTTCAATGCAGCCCCCACGGAAAAAAGTCAACAGAGAAGGGAAGTATCCCCCGGAGTGCCGCGCACTCGCCGTGGATACGACGTCTCTCATCACCAGGTCGTTTTTCTAGCCGTCGCGTGCGCTCAAAGAAATAATGAATGTGCAGCCTGCACAGCGTCAATTCGTCACATATCACCGTCGCATGCAATTCGTAAATGCAGGAAAGTGTATGTTCGAACCGGATTCCATTATTAACAAATTGGTCGTGCGTAGAATCGAACGTGCGCGAAGAGTAGCCCCAGCCTGCTGTTTCCCCTGCGTGTGTGTGTGTAGTGGGGGGGGCGCGTAGCTCTCGGATCTCACAGTAATCGCTTGTAATCTGCTGCCTGCGTGTCACTCGGAGCCGCGTTTAAACTCTCCAACAGCCGCGGACAGGAAACACCCGCCAGCATAACAACTCTATCAGCCCCGGGACACTCGCGCCGCGGGGACACTCAGATCTGACCATGACGGACGCAACTCGCTTGCTGGACGGCGCAACGCTGGCGAGCTGCGGAGCCGCGGTCGCCGTGTCGGTGCTCGGTGAGTCATTGGAGCTCGATGGAAAAGCGTTCAGCATCCCGAGGGAAATATATTACGAGTACAGGCTCCCCTCTCTCTCTCTAGCCTTCCCTGGAAACACGCACAAACTTACACACCCACACGCACACACACATGCACGCACGCGCACACAAATGAGGGTAAACGTCATAATCATAGTAAATGAAAATGAATATGTACTTTACTTGTAATGACATCCATAACATTCTAATATATTTAAACGGTGCATAATGCATATAATTAAGGTCGCATATTAGAATCTTAATTACGTAACTATTTTTAAATAGTTAAACGAATCTAACTTACATCACCGTGGGACTGGCTGCGGCATAATGAGATATAAGTAAAATGAATTAATTCATTGTTAGTTGATCATTGGACACGGACCTAATTAATACATTACTTTTCCCACATGAAATGTATATTTATATAATGTTAATTATATCATTGTGCCATTGATATAACCAGGGTGATTTGGACTCAAGACGTTTTGCCAAATAGCGATGGCTAGAAATTAGTATAAGTAGCGCATGGTCTGTATGCATGAGTGCCTGTCTGTGTGTCAATAAACACGTTTTCGTCCCATTGTTAGACTTCTCAAAGGCATTTGAGTAAAGCTGATAGCACTAATCTATTAGCACCATTGTCTGAACCGGTCGAAATCTAAAAGGAGTCAAACAAGAAGACAGTCGGTCTTAACAGAAGTTATGTACGCTATATACATTATAGATAAACTAGGGTGGATTGCCCTAATGTGAGCCCTTATTTGCAGCTTTCTAATGTGGGAAAGTCAGTTGCCTACGCGGGAACAGCTAAATGTAGTGTTGAACAGTTGAAGTTAATGTCAACCAATCCGTGACAAAACCATTGGACTGAGACTTCTGGTGTCACAGTCTGCTGCCTGCAGAGCTTGTAAAGAAAGTTATTGTCTGTATGTGTTACTCAGGGGCGGAACTAGCCATTTTGTGACCCTCTAGACCTGGGGCCCCTCATTCTTCAAACACACACACAGTTTCTGACTAATCCTGTCAACAACAAAAGAAATGATAAAAAACAGCGCTTATGCCGGAAAAAATACTTTAAAAAAATAGTCAGTAATCTAATTTAGTTACTTTTAAGAGGAATAGTCAGTAATCAGATTACTCTTGACAAGTAACGATGGAAACTAGGGGTGTAAATCACACCCATCATGGGTGTGATCAATGTTTTCGATATCTTTCGATACTACGTTATACATTTTATTTGAGAAACAGCAAATAACAGAAGTAGCAAAGTTGTACTCCACCTAGGCCTATGACAGCCTCATTCACTGAAAAATAATGTCTCTGTTATAGATTCTGAAATATATATAACAAATTAATTAATACATTTTACTGTCTACATAGCTAAACATCTATCTAGATAGTTAAATATATATTTTTCAAAATGATTCAGTTGATAAAGAGAGATAGACAGGGGAGAGGGAGACTGGAATTACTTCTAGGAGCAAATGGATAAAAATAGTCGAGAAAAAGATCAATGCGCTTGCAGACGTACTGTCAGGGACCAGAAAGGACACAGGACTCATGCGCTGCAGAACACAGTTTTATTTACTATTCTCTCTATGTTCTTTATTTATGAGTTCAGGGTTTAGTCAGTTCATTGGGGAAATATCACCAGGCATGTGGGCGGACCAGCTGGGCAGCGAGGGGACAGACGGACAGGTAGGCAGGCAGACAGGTTGGCAGACGGGCAGGCAGACAGGCAGACGGCAGGCAGGTTAGCGGATGTATGTCCAGGTTGGACCAGGAAGCGTAGACAACGATCCGACGCCGGTCACAGGCACGAGCCGCCCTTTATAGACCAGCGGATGATCAGCTGATCGGGAACCGGTGTGGAGATGGGGCGGGTGCACACCGGGAGCGCGTCGCGGAGTTGGGACGGGTGCGCACCATGAGCGTGGCACGCGACGCCACGCGCAGCAGACCATGACAGTTTGTGTTCAGAGTGATTTTTCTTCCCCAACAGAGACATATCAGTATGGATGTTCATGTTGGAAAATAAACTGAAATAAATTCCTTGTTTTTTTGTTTTTTTTTAGCTATTTTTTGGGCGCAAGCGCCATTTTTCATACGTTATTGAGAGATATAGTGACAGGATTAAATCGGAAACTCTGATGAAGAGTGAGACATTGCAGAAAAGCCGGACAGGGGATTTAACCTGCGACACTGCTCGACCTATGGCCTGGGGGACACGCTCTCTAACCGCTCGGCCACCGCGCGCCCCCAAATTTCTTATTTTAATAAAATCATTTTTATAATTTATTCATATTCGAAAGGGTGTATTTGCATTCATGTTGCATTTTCATCTTATTGTTATTATGTATTTTGAAAATCACAGGAAGGGCAATATTAACGAATCATCGGCATCATTTTTTTGCAAACTCAAACTTTATTTATTTGTATAGCACTTTTCATGCAGAGCAACACAAAGTGCTTTACAGAGACAGAACATTGACCAGAACAACGTCATCCACAGCCTCCCAAATCAAACACACTGACGCACACACACAGACCCACACGCAAACAAATACAGTGGGCTGATGTACCGATGACTGTAACATCCTAGTTGTAAGCTAGTTCAAAGAGATGTGTGTTGAGCTTTTTCTTAAAAACATTGACACTCTCTGCGGCCCTGAGGGCCTCTGGAAGACCATTCCATAGCCGAGGGCCATAGAAGCTAAATGCGGCCTCTCCATTCGATTTGGAGTCGTGGAACTACTAAGAGCAGTCAAATAAATGATTTGCAATGTGTGGTCCCTTTGACATGAGTTCTTGTAGTCGAGAGGTTATCAAATGCATGGTCTCATCTTCTGTCCACAGCGGAGATAGACGACATGAAGATCTGCTACGTGCTGCGCAATCGGGACAACGCCACCAGTGACGTGTTCTTCTTCTCGGTCCAGGACCAAGGTAGGATGACCCGGGTTTTTACGGCCACCTTGTGTTGAACCGAGCATACCGTCTGCTGTTGGTAAAAGTTATTGCTAAGTATGGCTGGAATGAATCCAGCTTATAACTTAAACCTTTTCTCTCAACATCTGCCCGCCTCTCTCTACCCGTCTTTCTATACATCTTATCTGTCCATCTAGCTGAAACATAGGTGCTTCTGGTGGCATACAAGTTACATGTGCCTCCATGCATTGGAAGCAGTTTTCCAGTGGGGTCTAAAAAAGGCTTGGAAGGAAGTAAAGTTTTAGACCATGGATGTCTTAAAAAACACCCACACTTCCGTTGGGGATCTAAAGTTGTATTTGCTCAGGTCTTAAAAAATGTATCTTTGCTAGTTTGAGAAGTGTTTCAGAATAATTCTGCCTGTTGCGTTGACGTTTCTCCTGTCTGCGCGCTGAAACACTGATATGTTGGCTTGTGTGTGTGTGTGTATTCACTACTGCATCCCGTACCTATTCTAGGGTTCTTCAATTTCCTCCAAGTGTATACCAATACCGGGAATCGATGTGTGGATTGTGGACAGCGTGTGCTTGTGAAATGAGTTATAAAAAAGGCTGAAATGTAAAACTTTGTGGAAGGCTTTTTACAGCTTACTGTCCGTAATGTTCATGTAATTATAAGATAATCCCGTTATATAATTCAGTTTGACAGAATGTATTTATTAGTCTGGCGTGTTTTTGTGTCTTCTTCCAGAAAAGTAGTAAACTAGTCCTCATGGCTGACTCAGAAGGTGGATGGTTGGTTTACTTTGGTTGATAGAGAGGAGCCTGTCATGGGTCTGACTCAACCAAGGATCAATGTGTCAATTCACGGTCTCTGACTCTGTTTCTCTGTCTGTCTGTCTCTCTCTCTCTCTCTCTCTCTCTCTCTCTCTCTCTCTCTCTCTCTCTCTGTCAGAACCTTTAAATAGAGTGAACTTTTATCTTCCTCTCTCTCCTCTCTGTTTCTCTCTCTAAACAGTTTTCCTCTTTAGTAAAG
>OMKY01154474.1:2059-16619 GCA_900302395.1 Bregmaceros cantori
ACCCTATATTCAGCTCTAACGGGAACCCTATATTCAGCTCTAACGGGAACCCTATATTCAGCTCTAACGGGAACCCTATATTCAGCAGGCCATTGTTGTCTCACTTCCTGTGTGACGTCAACATGCTTAGTCAGGCCTACTCCACAGAACTGTTGCACTAGTCACGCCACCTTTGACTCACTGTTCATGTGAATGAATAGATGAGCCGCCATTCCAGACCCATTAAACATTGCAACATGAAACGTGACACATGATGAGATGGATTGTTCAAATGTATTGCAATTTGCAATGAGTATTCAAATGTATTGCAATTTGCAATGAGTATTCAAATGTATTGCAATTTGCAATGAGTATTCAAATGTATTGCAATTTGCAATGAGTATTCAAATGTATTGCAATGAGACATGACAAGATGGTTGTACATAACTTGGCAAGTAGGGATGTCAAAATGCGGTTGATGCATTCTTTTATTAATCATTAATTAGCCAATTAACCGATTAAGTCATCCAATGCCAGCCCTTTTCAAATTCGGCATGTCTCAGTGCCAGGGGTTTTTATGCCTACGCGGAGCAGGTTATGTTTTCGGTCGGGTTGGTTTGTCCCCTAGATAACTGAAAAAGTTGACCACGGATTTGGATGAGAGGACATGATGAAACAAAGAAGTGATTCAATTTTGGTGCATTTGTGTAGCCTATAAGTAACATAATAGTCATACTTCATTATTATTAACGGTTGAACAATCCCCGTTCTCCGTAGTGACGTCACGCCACGTGGCCGCGACTACCGTGACTGCACTAAGAAACATAAATCATACTTAATCGCATACTTCTACAGATAGATGGATGGAAAGTTCCTAACCTGGTCAGTGCACAGGGTGGTCAATCAGACGTTTCCATGTAATAATCAGAGTGATTGGCTAGGTCCAACATAGTCAGCTTACTATTACAAACGTCTAGCGATGTACGATGCGTTGGTTCTCCTCTACTTGATAATGGCTTGCCACACATACTGCTAGCACTAAAAGTACTTTTTTTTTTCTACCACTACGTCGCAGGTTTGCAATCTCTGAGTGCTTCTCTAGTTCGACATGCGAGTGTTGAGTGACCCATAGAAAATTAAGTTCAGCACAGACAGCAAAGGGAATTTCAGATGTTCAGTTTGTTTCTACCCGTTTTCATTTTTCAGTAATAGCCTCCAGAACATGGGTGGGCATCACTAATGTCGATATTAACATGTACATTGACATGACAGCAGTTATCCACTGCAAGCCACCTTGTCTACCCAGAGAAGGAAAAGGACGTTATCTATGTGTTGCATGTCTGCTTTAGATTAGAAGGCTATTTGTAGATAGGGCAAGTTGTAGCACCACAACGCTTAGACAATGCTGTGCGTAATTCCCACTAGGGGTGCAATGAGTCAATGAATACTCGAATAATCGCCTGCCGCTATACGCCACGTCCTGCGGCACAACAGGCGGCGTATGGCGGCACCAGGCATACAAAAGTGGTACTGCAACCACATATTTTTTTTTTGTAATAAAAGCCAGTGTGTCACTCTATAATAGGGTTATGCACCTTTGACACTGAATGAGCACGGGCAAATGGAAGCCAGACCAAATGAGTCGTTCACGCATCGCTCGCGTTACACTGCATTGGGTCTGGATTTGTGGGTGTGGCGGGGAGAGGAGTAACGTGGAGTAGGGAGCAACCCCGACTTTGCCAGCACACCAGCGGACAACAGGAAAAAGAAGAAGCTAGTGTTGACATTCTGAGACGTTCTCCCAAATGACTCACTTACCACAACTAACTGCAAATAACGATTATTTTAATAGTCGATTATTTGCAGATTATTGAAATGATTCATTCAACTAATTGGTTACATATTTTTTTCCTTTCAAAAATCCCCAAAATACTCACACAAATTAATCTCGTCAACTTTAAATGCAGTCAATTTTGGTTTACAATAGCCAACAAATGTACAACAATTTAGTTACAATTGAGCACAAATTCAAATTAATTTTTATGCTAATATTTTCATGGTTTTCTTCATATCCATCTTTTTTATCAATAATGTTGAATAATTATGAATCATATTTCGGACATTCTGAAATTATTGAGCATATCAATTTTGTGTCGACCAATAGTTGGTGACGTCAGCAAAAAACTGTACTGCACTCCGTTCTGTGTACGGAGCTGCAAACGCCGCGCTCATCTAGTCTTGGAGAGAGTCCGCCTCAATGTCGCTCTGATTGGACGATCGCAACGCGACCAATAATCTGATTTGTTGGATTCATTGGGGTCCAGACCCAAACGCATGTTTGAGCAAAGCGTGGATGATGCGTTTGGTTTGGCTCACCAGGCTAACGTGCATCAAAAGACGCCTTATACCCACAAGGAGTTTTATTACCTCCTATTAGAGGTGCCCCGATCCGATCCTCAGATCAGTGATCGGGGGCGATCAAACTTTTTTCCCCATGGATTGGGACTGGTGATCGGTAAATGATAACTCATTTACCGATCAGGATCGGTAAATGAGTTGGGGATACAAATAACTGTTCATTTACTTTAACTATTATTGAAATTGACAATTGTGCCAAATAGTTTGGGTAATACCAATTTTTGCAGGATCAGAACTCTGTATCGGGACTCGGTACCGGGACTCGGCCGATCGTTATAATCAAAGGATAGGGATCCGATCGGGACGTGATGGATGCACCCCTACCTCCAATGGTGCTCTCCTGGTAATCATGGAACTGGCCCTTGACGAAGCGCAGCACCAGACTGGACTTGCCCACAGCAGACTCCCCCAGCAGCACCAGCTTGAACTGACAGACCTTGGCAGAGGCTGCCCCCGGGGCCGCTCTCCCCGCCATGGGCTACGACGAGGGGTGGGGCAGAGAGCTTGGGGGTGGGGAGAGGGGTCCTGGAAGAGAAAAGGATTTATTCAACAATACTACACTATAGGGCTGTGCAAAATACGTATACTGTTAGTAAAGATGGCCGATTAAATCGCTTATCAAAACTAGAAGCACAAACCTGTGCTGTAGTGGTACAAAAAAAAAATAGTACCATTAGTGCTAGCAGTATGTTAATAGAATAGTAGCCTGGTGAGCCATAACCAACACATCGTCCACGCATCGCCCATCGCTAGACGTTTGTAATAGTTAGGAAGCAGACTCTGACCACCCCACCCCGTGCATTAATCAGGTAAGGAACTATCCATTCATCTATATTAATCAGGTAAGGAACTATCCATTCATCTATCTGTAGGTGTTGGTGACTAAGTACCATTATGTTGCTGGGTGCAGGCACGACTGTCGCGGCCACGCGGCGTGACGTCACTACGGAGATTGTTCACCCGTTAATAATAATAATGAAGTATGACTTATGTTTCTTATAGGCTACAGAAATGCACCAAAATTTAATCACTTCTTTCTTTCGTCAATTCCAACAACACTGCAAAATTTCCATCCAGATCCGTGCTCAACTTTTTCAGTTATCCACGGGACAAACCAATACGACCAAAAATATAACCTGCTCTGTGACACTGCCTCGGCACAGGTAATAATTGTTAGTTGCAGCTAGGAATGACCATTCGGTTAAAATGTATTGGATGTGGATGAACTTATGCCCTCTTCATCCCTGTGAGGGAGACACAGTAATTCATAAGTATTGTGCAAATTAGGTCCGTATGAAGATTGAGTCTTTCTTCATGAATGAGCCATAGAGCTGCAACTGATTGATCGATGATAATCGATTATTGAATTAATCGGCAACTAATTTGATAATCGATTAATTGACAGTGATTAATCATTTCCTTGTTTGGTCACTCCTCTGCTTAAATGTGCCGAATATGTTGTTCAACGTTTGCAATATCAATAATGTTTCAGGTTAATAATCACTACAATTTTGTGTGCCCAAATGGAACATGAGTGGCACGCAGAATTGTGGGTTCGCTCCCCACCCCGACATCTTTGCCGCATTCCTCCTCCCTCTTCTTCAGCTTTTTTCCAGCCAATCCTGAATAAAGCTCTGAATGGGGCGCAAAAAAGACATTTGTTCCGAACTTCCGACAATACAATACAACTTCCGATTTCAAAAGAAAAAATGAAGAGATTAATCGATTAATCGTCAGAAAAGATGGCAGATTAATCGATTATCAAAAATAATCGTTAGTTGCAGCTCTAATGAGCCATAACACAAGGGAACGTAGAGACATTAGCACACAGCAACAACTTCACATAGGACACGTTAGCAAGTGGGTCTCAAACGGGATCACTAACTATCAGGATAGTGGTAGCACCCTAGTTCAGAATGGCGCCACTGCCCTCTACAGCCAACGTGAAAGTCCTTCAGGATTGCAGGTAAAATGTAAATGAAGGTTGTTATTTATTGGTTGGTCGATCAAAAAGGATTTTGTTCGCCAACCAATAAATAACAAAATCAAAAAGGATTTTGATCGACCAACCAATAAATAACAAAATCAAAAAGGATTTTGATCGACCAACCAATAAATAACAAAATCAAAAAGGATTTTGATCGACCAACCAATAAATAACAAAATCAAAAAGGATTTTGATCGACCAAATCCTTAAGGGTCGACTAACGGTTACTCGATGTTGGGATGTAGGGTTGTGCCCATCCGTAGTTGCAGATGGGGATGTCAAAATGATTTTATCAGTCGATCGATGGATTAATCAAGTTTTAATTTTTTTATTTTTTTATTTTGCCTTTGTGAAACGCAAATGTTCCATCATTTACTGTGTGTGCCTGTACGATGCATGGTATACATCAATAGCACCCCAGCCACCGGATGGATGGGCTGGGAGCGGACCGGTGCATGAAAGATGACTTTGGACGGCGTTTGTGGTTGACAAACGTGTAGAATGTCCTGGTTCGGCTCTTTCTCCGCTGCCGTTACGATGGCTAGTGGTTTTAGCAGCTAAGGCAAACTCCGCCATGAAGCGATAATATAGTAATAGTGATAATAGTGATAATAGTAATAGTTAGATAATATAGTAATAGTGATAATAGTAATAGTTAGATAATATAGTAATAGTGATAATAGTAATAGTTAGATCGGTGATCGGGGGCCGATCAGACTTTTTTTCCAAAGATCGGGACTAGTGATTTTGTCCCATTCAGGATCGGTAAATGAGTCTGAGAGCGCTCCGCTCTGGAGAGTGGATGATGTTGCGGTCTGCCAGCAGCTACTGCTGTGGGATGATACTCATACTGTGTAGAGAATTATACAGTTCTGCTTCACCGATATGTTTTATTATTTAGGGACATTGATAAGAACATAACCAGAATAAAGTTCTGCTCTAGTGATATCACAAGCAAAGCAGGATCAGGACTTGGTATCGGGACTTGGTACCGGAGATCAGGATCGCCCGATCCTTAAAACCAAAGGATCGGATCGGCAGCAAAAAAAAAATGATCAGTGCACCTCTAGTAATAGTAACTTAGCTTAGGCGGGTCTACCGCCTAAAAGTACTATGTAAGGTATAAAAAGTACTATGTAAGGTATAAAAAGTACTATGTAAGGTATAAAAAGTACTATGTAAGGTATAAAAAGTACTATGTAAGGTATAAAAAGTACTATGTAAGGTATAAAAAGTACTATGTAAGGTATAAAAAGTACTATGTAAGGTATAAAAAGTACTATGTAAGGTATAAAAAGTACTATGTAAGGTATAAACAAAATAACATTTAAAAGTACTATGTAAGGTATAAACAAAATAACATTTAAAATGCAAAATAACGAAATAAATAAAAAAATCACCAAAATCGTGATTTTGGTTTGATAAATTGTGCAGCCCCACTATGGACCAGAAGGAAGGGATTCTTCTTCTTTGGTGCAGCATGCACACATGCGGCAAATGTATTGTAGTACAAATATTTCATGCTTACACAAGCAGGCTTGGACCACAGCCCACTGGCAGCAGAGTGGATAAAGACCCCGCTGTTGACAGGCTTAATGCACAGGGAATATGCTCTCACTGAAGACATTAATGGTGAAAAGCACTCAAGGAACCGCAAACCGCCTGCATCTCTGAAACACCACCAACGTCGTCCCCTGATCTCAGCCGAGTGGATACATTATAGGGCTGCAACGATTAGTCGATTCATTGATGACTAATCGATTATAGAATTCCTCAGCAACGAATCTAATAATCGATAATCGGCAAGAAATGTAATCATTGTCATTTCGCTAGTTTTGTGCCGACGTTACTCCAAATGTGAAATATTAAATGGTCACTCATAACCGATAGAAAAAAGGTGAAAAAAGAATAAAAACATCAATTAGGATTAAAAAAAATCTAAATAGTATGATATAAGTTGTATTAAGTTTGTCTCTGAGAAAGTAACTTGTATATTTGTTGGTTAAGAAGAACCAAATTTGACTAGATTTTAAGTTAACAAGATTAATCTCTTGCAATTGTTGGTCAGGGTTAAAATGTAGGGACTTTCTAAAAGAAAAAAAATGTCCAACCGATGAATCGACTAATCGTTTAAATAATCGACAACTAATTATTAAAATAATCCTTAGTTGCAGCCCTTCTTATAATATTTTTATTTATTTTTTATTTAAAATGTATTTTCTTTCTCTTGTAAGAAAATTAATTGATTAAATATTTTCAAACAGTTCATTGGTCATTGATTAATCCTTAATTGGGATTAATCAGACAGATAAGTAGAATACATCATAAGAGGACAGACCTCCCAAAAAGCAGGTCAGCTGCTCTTCACGGCGGGATGCAACAATGCGTATGAACAGAGTGATGAAAGAGGAATAAACACTTACCTAGACAAGGGCATCACAGGTGTGGGACCAAGGAGCAGAGCAGGGAAGGGAGAGAAAGAAAACATAATTGAATTCAGATGTTTGGATTGGTGTGCATCACTGAATCAAAATGCAATATTTGTTTTCTTTGACCAACTTGTAAGCGCAAGAACACACAGCAAAACTGAATGACATGATTGAAACATTCCAAAATCACATCATGTGATGAATCGCAAACTGACAGATCACATAGAAATGAAAATTCTGCAGACAGTTGTCACTCAAATCAATAATGGTAAACAAAAGCAGATCTTTAAAACTATACACTCATATGAAGCACTCCCGAATCAACAGAGGCGAGGGGTCGTACACCCTCTCATGCATTTGAGATTCGATCCTGCACCAGCCCCCACACATGTCGGTGGGGAACTTCAACCAGAACAACCCCACAAGGAAGTGATATAGCTATGGCGTCACCATGCCACTCCATGAAGAAGGTGGCAGCCCGAGGCTGAAACTGCCAAGGAATTTAAACGTAAAACCTTATTTCTGTCTTGAAGAAGAACAGTATAATTGTATTCTGTCGTGAGCAAAGAAAAAATATGCAATGGCCGACAACCCAAACAATGGCGCCATTAACATCTACGAATGGTCAGGTATCACGATATCTGATAATATTGTCTCACACAAAAAAAAATCCCTTATGAAGCCAACTGTACGGTGGCCATTTGATGTAGCAGTGATTTTCGTGATTTTTTTTTTCTATCTACTAAGTTAGTACTAACAAACTTCTTTCAAGACAGTAAACACTAAACAGCACACCTTTTTTGGTTTAATATTAAATATTTTGTTTAATATTAAATATTAGTATAAAATATAAATCATTCCGTAGTGGTGGGCTTTGAAGTATCACTTTCGGACTGTCGATCGTCTCCTGGGTAAAAAATGACTTGTACCCAAGCTTTCAAAGACCTATCTACGACAAACCGTATATTGTGTATGGTACCAAGGCTTGAAAATGAAATTATTTTTAAACGTTTTCGTTCTCGGAATCATTCTGCCATGAAATTATTGGTCCTGTCGAGTTCAGAGCGCAAAAATATTGTTTGTTCTTAAAGTTCCTCATATTGTGCAATGTTGAGTTTAGTTATTGTTAAAACAAAAACAAAATATTTGGTGGACTTTCAAACTTCATTGCAACTGTATTAACACTTAACATAATTCTGTTACCTTTTTATTGACAATGACAGTAAATCTCTATTGATACTTGACTTCTGTCCACAAGATGGAGCCCCAGATGCATGGGGCTTGATGACTGACAGTGAACGTGGATGGAAATAGTTGCCCAGACAAAGGATATGTAAAAATATATAGAGAACAAATTAAAAAATGTTTTTAACCGGTTTTGTGGGTTTCATAATGTTGCGTTTTCTGTTCCGGAACAGTTGAAGAAATCTTTTTTCGTTTCTGTTTCCGCTCCTCATAACATTTTGCAAAAGTCTGTTTATTTTCGTTTCAGTTCCTTCAACCGGTTTGGAGACCTGTAAGGTACTGACAATATTTTTAGAAATATCACGATATACCATTTTTTTTTGTGAACAATTTTTTATTTCACAATTCACAAGTCAATCACAGTTGCAAGGTCATTTACATTATAACCCCCCAATCCCGCGCCCCGCCCCCCACTCCCCTAGTGGTTTTCCAGTGTTCTTTCAGTGTTCTTATCTCAGGATATACGATATTATTATTATATTGCCCAAGCCTAGTACAAATGGAAATAGTAAAAATATATGTTCTACTTTTTTTTTCTTAACTCCGCACCGAGGCATAGTGCATGCAGGCAGCACCAAGGTGATTAATGGAAAAAAAAAAACAAATGGAGGGCCGAAATGTGTGTGCATGTGTGCGCGTCACTCTGCATGCACATATGTTAGCTCGAAGGCTGTGGACAAATCAGCCGTTCCGACACCCGAGACAAGTGCTTTCCTGCCCGCGGCCACTCGCACAAACAAACACCTGCAGGAGCAAGTCATTACACGCCTCCAATACATCGCCCACACTGCTACCACCTCCGCCAGACGCCCACACGCATACACACACCACACTGAATGTCACACCATTGATACGAAAACACTAAACCCCCCATCCCCTTCAGAGCTTCTGGCATGGAGTTAATTAAAGCAACGCTGATTAGGAAATACTGCAAAATCATGCGCTCTAACGTGCGCTTGAAAAGCGATGGAATAATAAAGATTGAACCCGCTTGTGTGCGTGTGCTGTGAACACAGTAGATGGTCGACTGCCTGAGTGGGGGCTTAAAAAAAATTCATGGAGGGCGACGGGTATGGGAACACACGAGCGGCAAGACAAACAACTCTATTGAGGGGGAAATGAAGGAATCTTTGAGGTTGTGTGTGCATATGACAGCCGCTTCACAGACACCAACATATCACACAAATCCAAAAATGAACTAGAAGCACTCAGAGATTGCAAACATGCACCTAACCCCTAGACCTAACCCCTAAACCTAACCACTAAAGCTAACCCCTAAACCCAGTCTAACCTAAAAATAAAAAAATAAAAAACTGCAATTTGCATGTTGAAAAAGAAAACGCAAAGAAGTGCTCGAGACGTGATTTGAACTCGGGACGTTGTTGTTAAAGTCGAGTATGCTACCGCTACACTAAACAAGCTGATGCAAATATCGGGAGCAGACAACCTTAAGCTGCTGTCGGCGGCGTGTCCGCTATGTTTTAATTCCGAAACATCCCGAACGTGAACGGAAAAGTTCGGAAATGGCACCGCCGGTGAAAAATGGCATCAGCCGTTTGGGAGACTAAATGCACCTCGGGTGCAGCTGCAGGAGAACACGGCCACGTGTGACGTCACTACGGAGAACGGGGATCGTTCACCCGTTAATATCAAATCAAATCAAACTTTATTTATATAGCACTTTTCATGCAGAGCAATGTTACTTATGGGCTACAGAAATGCACCAAAATTCACTTCTTTCTTTCGTCATTTCCAACAACTCTGGAAAATGTCATCCAAATCCGTGCTCAACTTTTTCAGTTATCGAGGGGACAAACCAACACGGCTGAAAACATATTCTGCACCACGGGCTCCAGCCCGGCGCAGAATATGTGATGAATGAATAAATGCTTATCTTTATTTCAGAGACACTTTCAAGGTGGTCTATATCAACACATAGATGACAGTGACAAGAGAACAAGAAATAAATTACAACAATTTTAAAAAGGCAGATCTTACAAATCATGAGCACCAACACAACGGAAGCAAGTAACATTACCAAAAAGCAGACCCACTTCCAATGTGTGTGTGTGTGTGTGTGTGTGTGTGTGTGTGTGTGTGTGTGTGTGTGTGGTGTATAGTTATGGAGCCAGTGGCTCCATATTGTGGACGTACGTAAACCTGACTGAGTTTTCTTGTTTCTCGTATCAGAATGAATGGTAATTATTATGTTCTTGCTTCCAGAGACACAGAATATAAATTTGTACATTCGGTTGTGCAATATGGCTACTGGCTACACAGGTCAGAGTTTTCCCAGCCAAGGATTTGCAAGTACAACGTGTAGCTGGGCACTTTTCATTATAGATGCACAATATTATCACCACCCCCCAGATTAATGGACAAAATTTAAAATTGGAAAATATTAGTATTGATCTTTGAATGTCTGTCAAATGACTAAATTGCAACCAAAGCATGGTATTTTGTACCTTGTTGGAAAGCTCTTGTCCTTATGAGACCAGGATGGATGCATCATTTTTTGATGAATGGTGGAGTAATCATTACAGCCGTTATAATTGTATAACAAGAACCGTGAGAAAGACTTCACTTCATTGCTGCACTGCACTTAAAGGCCACATGGTGGTGAACATCTTCAACTTCTGAGCAGGCACGTCGACACTATTACTTTTGAACTTTTGAAACCCATTACTTGGACTGTAATATTTATTTCTATTAGTTGCTTGGCTTATGAGGCGATGTGGCTATTCTGGGTATATTGAACATAACCAACCAATATTATATATCTCTACTATTTATGTAACTGAACATCAGTGCTGACTGGCTACAACTGCTAACAACGAAGTAGACACATGTAGATTGCCTACATTATGAACACCGCGATGGAATAATGATAGTTCTCTGCTGCATTCTCATCTGACTTGGGCTACACAGTAAATCTTGCTGTGTTAAATATGCAGTTTAGGTTTAGGTTTGGGTCGCAGCGGCGCTGAAGCCGACTCGGCCTGTCGCAGGCCCTCTCGGGCTACCCTCTGCGCCCTCCCCGGGCATACGGATACCCACGTTTAACACTATGGAAAGTATTAATTTAACACCAAATCTGATAAGGACCAAATACACCCAGACACAGTGTTAAATGTAACTCTTTAAGTGTTGATTTAACACTGCAAATTTTACTGTGTAGGAAGCAACATTCGGGCAACATCAGCACACTGGATTCTGAGGGGAACGTGGGCGGTGGAATCGACTTAATCCTATACTGTAATTATTATGTCTTATATCTCTCATGTTTCTTTTTACCCGGTGGACAAAGGGTGGAGTAACTCTGACATCACAATTGCCTGAGAGATAATAATTATGGTACGGGAATGAATTGATTCGCGGCGACAATGGTTAAATTTAGAGAAATAATTGTTGCATGGAATGTACTGCATGTAATGTCATGACAATGTTAATCACGCGTGCGTCAAGATTCTTTTTCATTCTCGTGATTTCTTCCTCCCTTCTTCCTAAATAATATGATATTCTACTCCTTGTGTAAAGGACTTTATCAAAAATGAAATGGGTGGGGGTAGCAGCAATTGTGTGTCACAATGTTCGACACACTCTGTGTGAGAGGAAGATTCCTGAGCGGTGCTGGTGTTTTGGGATGTTCCATCTGGCAGTCCAGAGTTTAAATCGGAGGTCATGAACTTAATTATTGAAGTTTCAGGTTCAATTCCTAATTCTGAGGGGGGAAAACATATCAACATGAAGAATTTTATCACTTGGAATATATATATTTTTTTTATTAAGAATTTTGCAAACTGTGCCCCCTTTGGGAAAAAAGTGCCAAAATCTCACTTGTGGGCAAGGATTAATATAACTTAACTTTTTTTTATGTTATTATTTGCGCACAAGGGCCATGTTTCAAGATATGTTTCTCCCAATATCAGTTTTAAGTTCTCACTGCCAAGCACCACAGGCAAAACAAATACTAAAATGAAAGACCAATATGTTATAAGCTAGTGGAGAAGAGTAAGCTCTTCCATGCCAATAGTAAAAAGAAAATGTTAGGGTGCAATCTGCAATAAGTGGAGATTGTTTGACATCAAAAAGTGTGTGAATATCAATGTTTCAGGTTGATAACAGAGTTGGTTAATCGGTCAGTAAAAATGTTATTTGATTATGCGAATAACAGTTTGAATCGATCGATGCAGTTATGTATGTGTAAACATCGCCTTGTAGAAATAAAGCAGCATGTCACTCTGATTTAAACGTTTGCAAATGAGCGCCATCATTATGACGAGCGTAACGCAGGCGGCGCAGCGCTGTTGACAGGATTGCGAGTACAGAGTGATTCCCAATGCGCGGTGCTCACACATGGAGCGCTGGCCGGGAGCCCGGAGCGGCAACGTTTTACAGCCGCTTACACGGGCCGTGAAACACATTCAAATCAGGAAGCTCAGAATCATGCAAATGACAGCCAGCATCTTCCAGATCTTCCACTTTAGTTTTCTTCATGCAACGTGAGGTTGTTGAATGCAGAGGATTATTAGTTCTGCTGTTTCCCCACAATCTCATCTCCCTTTCATGCTAACCCTGTTGATAAGAATGGAAAAATGAGGGGGAACGCGGTAGCAGAGTGGTTGTAGAGTGTGCCCCCCCAGACCATAGGTCGGGCAGTGCCGCAGGTTCTCATCCCCTCTCTGACTTTTCTGCAACGTCTCCCTTCGACTCTCCATCCCAGTTTCTCAGCTAATATACTGATGTGCCAATTCCCAGTGTTACGGTGATTCAATCAGCATCTACCAAGTGTGTATTCTGGTGTAAATCTCTCAATAAAACTCAGACTCTTGTGTAGGATCTTGGCAATGTGTGCCGAGACGGTCCATGCCAGACTGCTCTGTCATACTGCCCTTGGTTGTAACCTGGTTAAACCAAGTCACATACTAGTTAATCTCTGTAAACTAAGTGTCTTTGCCATACTGGAATTAAACTCTGCTATTGTCATATCATATTGACAAGAGTAAGTATGTGTGATTCTTGGACCGAGAAAAGTATTCTGTCAAGAAGCAGGTATGCATCGACTCTAACATCAGGTTTCAGTATGCATTGTATTTAACATAATGGAGCATCATATCAATCCAGTCCATGTACAAATCCTCTAGACCAGTGGTGTGCAAAATGTGGTACACATACCAGCAGTACCTGGGCACGCTCTGGTGGCACGCAGGAGGCTTTTTGCAAAAATATAATACATCAGAATGATGTAAATGGCTGCGCAGTCACGGACAACACCAACGCCCAGTCAATTGCAGACAACTCTGCCCACAGGGAAAGTTACATTAAACAAGTTAAAGTTTGTTTGAAGCAAACTGGTGCGCACACATTGGCGCGTTCACTCGCGCACATCTTTAGTCAATCCGTGACAAACGAAACAAACATTAGTGCGTAAACTAGATTGAGGGAAAAGAAACCGCCACCGCATGCAACAAAAAACAGCGCAGCTCCCCTTACCACGTTTAAAATAAAGAACCAGAGGGATGCAACAAATATACAGAATAATTAATATACAGTAATGCACAAAAATGAATATCATAAAATAATAAATAATAAACAATATAAACAGACATTGCTGCGTAAACTAAGTCGAGGGAAAAAAACCCGCCACCACACGCGACGGTACTTGGACCGCTTAACAGTTTCTCAGGTTGCGTGAAAAGTTTGAGAGACACTGTCACATTGTCTCTTGAGCTGAAACCCAAATGAAGCAGTTTTCTAAAAAAGAATAGAAACTGCCATCACTATGGTGAAACGCTGCAGACCGGTGGAAAAATCATGTGACACTAACCCCCCCCTCCCTCCTTCTTCACGTCGCCATTCAAATGCAAATGAGCAATCAGATGGTCCAATCCGGAAACAATTTAGCCCAGGGAGAGATAACGACGCTAACAAGGCACCAGAGTGGGGGCGTCCAGCACCAGCCGCATATCAGGACACGGTCTCACCACAAAGCTTCATCATCTGTATGTGCTTCACACCGTTTAGTCAGATCTGGGGTTTGATTATTTAATTGGGGTTTACATCAAAAAATTAGAAAATTAATTTGTTTTTGCACAATGCACAACAATTGTATACATATACAGCAAGTCCAGTCGAGTGTTTGTGGAATTGAAAACTAGATGACAACATTATGCATTTAAAAATATGTTAAATAATTTCACTTGTTTTTTCCAGGCTATCAAAAAGCAATCCTCGGGATCAAGGACACACGTGTTTCAGGAATGGCTGCTGCTCTTCAGATGTGGACTTGGCTACGATGCATCCATCCACATCCCATAATACACACTAGGAGTGTCACGGTGTGAATTGGGTGAATCGTATAAATCTAGAACATGTTAATGAAATCTTCTTGTGAAAAAATTAAGTAAAATCCACTCCCGCAGTGTTTAAAATGTGTTCTCATCTGTTTAAATACAAAGGCCTGATGAGATAGGGATTTTTGCATGTGAACTCTTCATATATA
>OMKY01154536.1:0-10848 GCA_900302395.1 Bregmaceros cantori
GGCGAATGTGCAATGTTTATCATAATATTGTCTTCTCTCTATATTTCCCGCGTGTGTAGGTAGTGTTAATCATAGAAAATTGTCTTTCTTTCTACCATTATGCATGACAATACAAAGGGCTCTGGCTGCTGCTCAGTTCAGCAGCCTGTTTAGCTCTCTGCGTGAGTCATTGCCTGTGAAGCCAATGGCTTGTGGTTCAATTCCCGTTAGAAACACTTTATTGGTGGTATTTATTTTTTTACATGCAAACTGCGTATTTAATGTTGATGTTTTTTTTGGGCACATAATGTTATTGTTGTCATGGTCTATTTGTTAACATCCTAGTCATTCTTAAATGACTGCTGTTCACTTTCAACTCATCGCACATTTTTCACCGCAATTATTACTTTTTTTTGGCAGTGAGGGCTGGGGTGAAGGCCCAGCTGTAAAGTTCACGGTTCGCCACTGATACACAAACATTACAGCATATCACTATGATTTTTCAAATTACTTCATATTGATAGTTTTAATGTATTATTATTATTATTATTATTATTATTACATTGCTTTATTGTAAATTTCCAAGGGGAAGTGTTTTTAACTAAACAACTGGCTTACTTGCACTGCTACTATACACTAATTCTATACATTCTAATGGTATCGAAATCATTATGTAGGTTGTGCTTGGGATGCGTTATTTATAGTTGAACAAGTGCAGCTTGCACATTCCCAAAAAATAAATAATGTTGCAGCATTGATTAAGCTAACATAGTATGGTGCATTCACCATACTATTAAACAAAATAAAAATCATGAAGAGTGTGCTTGGCAGTTCAATAAGCAGGGTTGGGGAAAGTTATTTTAGAAAAAAAATAATTTCATTAAAAATGACTTTAATTATCCAGTTACATATTGTAATAATTGTAAGTGTGAGTGTGTAAAAACATGGCTCATTCTTGATAACACAACTATTATTGTGTTACAATGTTCACCAGAGAGTCTACTGTGTCAAATTGTCCCAATTGCCCCCAAATTCTATGTCAATGCTCCTTGCATAGGCAACTTTGCAACATCTCGCCAAATTTGGAGAACTAACACAAACAGTTGAAAAGTCATAGATGCTCAGTCATTGAAATGCCATGGGCTTTCACACTCCGAAATTAATTTGCGGTGGCGTAAAGTGCGAATCCAAAAAAAATGAACGGCTTATTTTGTTAGGATCCCTCCAAAACCTTAGCGCTAAACCTAACCCTAACCTAACCCTAATTTAACCCTAGCAAAATAAGCTGATTCAAACTTTATTGGAATGGAGTTATTTCGGAACAATGAGTGCCCCTGGGTGGTTGCATTAGAATCACAACACGGCTACAGATTTTCACATGCTTTTGAAGAACTCTCTCTTTAGCAGCCAAACACCATGTGCTATCCAGCTATAACGCTGTGAGCCGCCAGATGTCCCCAGGAGCGGTCAGGTGTAGGCTTTGCTTACTGTTCCCAGCATCACTTCAAAGTGACGAGAAGCAGCCATCAGAGAATATGTGATCTGCGTCCAAACTTTACAATCTTTTAAATTGGCGGAGGAGGAGGAGGGAGGAGGGTTTAAGCATAATGGCACTGAACCCCGCCCTGCACAAATACTATAATGTAGCGCTTTAATGGGCAGATTGGATGTGGGCAGGGTGTGTGTGTGGTCGCACGTCATACCGAACTTGTGGTTGGCGGGCAGCATCTCGACATGACTCCCGTCATTTTAATTAATTCATTTTAATTCTCCATATTGCATCTACATGATAGCAGTAAAATTTTAGGCGGATGCCTTTGCGTTCAGCAAGGCGGGTGGGTCTCTTGAGAGACATTGGGCCTCTGCATTCAGCGAGGCTGGTCTCTCAATCCCTCTCTGGCTCTGGTTGAGATGTTTTGTCGCATTTGCTGGATGCCGCAGGGGAAATATTAAACACAACACACATGGAATTTTAGTTGGGCATGAAACAACTCTCTCAATATCAACAGATAATGAACAAGGTCAACACAAAAAAGAGAAACACATAAGTTATAAAGTGGCATTGTCATAGAATCAGCACATATAACCATCGCAGGGATATATCCCCTGCGTTCAGTAGCATCATTGCGCGTGGGAAGAAGCAGTTTCTCAGTCTAAAGGTCTCAGTACACATGGCTCTGTAGCGCCTTCCCGAGGGAAGCAGGGAGAAAAGGTGGTGCACGGGGTGGGAGGGGTCTGCTACAATGTTATTGGCCTGGTTGCTCACCCTGTTAATCCCATGTTAATGTGATGTTTACTGAAAATGCTCTGTTTTACAGAAAATAATAATAATAATAATAATAATAATAATACGACTATGTGACATAGTCATTGTCAGTTTCTAGGCTATTCTAGGCCACAAAATAAGATTATGTGGTGAAAATAAGTCATTAGTCAACATGGATTTCCAATGCAATTAGACAGCATATGACATGCAACGCGTCTTCAAATATTACAAAATGATTAAATACGCAAGCTTCGAGATAAACTTTAACCATGCCGCTGGGCAGAGATGGCAAGTAACAAAGTTAGAATTTAGTTGTGTCCTTGACTCAATGACAATTAAAGGATCCTGATCATTTTGGTTAGATTTGATTGCTTTTGTCAAATTCCACATGTTTGGCTGGTGGTAGATCTTAAAATATTATTAATATTATTATTATAAAATATTTTAAAAATGAAAAATGTTGCTGTAATCTATTTTATATGGTGGACAATTATTTGGACACTAAAGCCAGTGATTCAGTGGGATGAATAAATGAAAGCACAATCAATCAAAAATGATAACTTCTTCCATTCTTGTTGGACCAATACAGACCAAAAATGTAAAGATTTTAGGAAAGTTCTGGTAAAATGCCTTAGTGTTAAAAGGACTTCCGGTGCCACTTTGCCGTGTTTTGAACTGTTTTTCAATATGTCCATTTAGTGGGCACACACGGCCACTGTATTATTAAAAAACGATGTGGTTGGAGAGCGCCTCCCACAGGCCGAGCAGAGCCGTGGGTTTGTATATCCTCTCCCGCTTTTCCTGCAATGTCTCTGATTGCTCAAATGCTCCCGTGCGGATCTGTGACCCACAAACGCATGATTTAATAATCAGTGCAACTCGTTCCATTTTGTCATTCCTTTTGGAATTACTAGTAGAAGCAGCCAGCCTATTGGTCCAGAAGAACATGTGATGTATTTCATCAATATTTATACAAAATGATGAGCGGAGGGGGTGGTGTGAAGTTTAACTGGTCACAGACCATCTAGTGGTCGGATTTTGAACTGGCGTGCGTTTTGTGTGTTTTGTGTGCTCGGAGGTCGGTTCAGAAACTAGTCAGCATAGGCAACAATAAGGCACCAGAAGTGACCTTAAGAACGACGGGACAAAATGACTCCCACCAGTGTTTCGCACGTAAACCTGTCTTTTGGTCCAGAAGAATATGTGACCACCACATTGAGTGGTGTGAAGTCTTATTGTGTCGCTATTTAAACAATATTTATGCAAAACGGTGAGCGAAGCTGGGTGGACAATATGTAATTTGTCTCTGCGAGCTGTAGTCACCAGATTTTGAAACAGTGTTTTTATGTGACAAATTCCGCCACTTCTGTCCACTGCGATGACTTTATACAGGCTGGGATACAGACACCAAAAGTGCGTTTACCAACAGCGCAGCTAAACGCCCCTGTTCTTCACGCGTAAAGCTGCCAGGCAGCGGGGATTATCTAGGCTTGGTCGACCGTCTGGCCTGATTCGGGGTTGTAGGCGTCTGGTGGCGTTTTCCCGCGGGCCCCAGTGTGCTCTGTTGCCCCTGTTGTGTACAGATGTGGGCATCATTAATTTTTACGAAGACAGGCTCAGCTTTTTTGTTGTTGTCTGGTAGCAGTTTACTGTCGATTCTAATGTGTGAAACTTTTGTCATACAATTGGAACAGAAACAAATCTGGGAACGTTATTATTTTGTTGTGTTCCGGAACACTTAATTAAAATTAATGGTAATCGGTTAATACCGGTTTTATTTTGTTCCTCAAAGGAGTGCACTTTGGAATAACTTCAAAAATAAATTAAATAAATATTTATAAAATCTACAATGCAGCAGTGAAGTGTCTCTGTAGCGAGTTGTTGTGGGTTCGCCCCAAGATATCATATTGCATTAAACAGCTGACAGGAACAAAATTAACCGTTCCAGGAACAATATTTTTTTGTTCTAATCGGTTTAGGAACGTCAATTTATTGGTGGAACTCATAACCGGAAACATTATCATTCTGTTTCTGTTCAGAACGAACCCATTGCAAAAGAAAGCCCTGGTTTTCACAAAGTATGAAATGCTTTGATATTCATTAGGTGTTTTCATGTTTATTATTAATTTATTTGTGTTTTCACCGTATTTATTTACATTTTGGTTTATATTTTTTTGCAAAATTGATTGCTAGATAAGGAAGGTGAAAGGGGGTGGGATTAAATAAGCATTTTGCTTCTCCCAGCTGCTTTTTTGACGCCTTGTTTGGGTGTTTTGACAATTTTTATTTCCTGATTGTTTGTTCTTCCTTTTGTTTTCTGTCATGTCCAAAATAAATCATTAAATGAGATGAAATCTACCATTTTACACAGGATTCACTTTCAAAATTTGCAAAAATTCTGCAGTATAGCAACAGACAGTGAAAAAGTGTGACATTTGTGGGCTTGTTTATGTAGGATTTGTAACGGCTTGTGAGAAATGATACAGGCAAGAAAAATAATACAATTTAAATAATGAAAGTAAATGTTGAAACACTGCAGAGAACATATTTGACTCCTCATTGTCTCATGAGATGTGGTAGTAGATTTGGCATTTCACACAATATACAGAAAACAATCTGTATTGTAAAAATAAAACCTGTATGTATGTAATGCATATTCAAATGAATGCGCAATTTTGATCTCTTGGTGAGATAAAGTGATTAATTGATTCATTGGTTTGTATACGTCATATTCATTCAATCTTATTACAAACCTAAAAACTCAAATAACATTCAGATTTGAATAAAAGTCAAACACAACACACAGAACAGAGCGGACATCCATTAACTTTTGAAGGAAGAAAACATTTTTTTTATTTAGACCAGGTCACAAAGTTTAGTCTTCTTGGTGGAATGATTTCAATTGCAAATGAAAACCCGAAAAACAAAAATTATCAAGATGTATACTCGAAGAAATATTTTCTCAAAATAACGCAACACAAGATAATGCATTTCAATAATATAACTATTTTAATGGACAGTAGAGGGTACTGCTTCGACTTTATTAGCAAAATACCTTGAAAGGTTAAACCATCACGTTAAAAATAGATTAGCAGTCAGTCACACATACATATTAAGTCATACGTACATTTTAAATAAGTGGTGACGATAAACAAGAGTAGTACACTTACATTTTTGCAATTATATGGTTCAATATACAAATGAATTGCATATGCAAATGATGCAAATTTCGTCAGTGACACTGTTTTTTAATTTATACAAAAATAAGGCTGATTATTACTAACATTATTAAACACATTTAGTGTCATTATCTACAAATCAAGATTGAATTTGTTCTATAGCGTGAAATAGAATATAGGCAATATACATTAAGCATTCATGCATTTAAGAATCAAGGTGAAAGCATTTGATGCAACACAGACAGCATCAAACTATTTTGGCATCATTCACACTCCCACCAAAGTGGTGAAAACTGGAAAAATAACATCATCTATATAGATTTTGAATTTTTAAAAAAAGCACACACAAAGTTCTCAGAAAGGTCACATGATTCAACAATTCATAATAACAACAAAGTTATTATTAAATGAAAAGAAAAACGAAACAAGAAACACCACAAATGCTGCTGAATTGCGTCAGCATCAGTGGAATTTTAAAAATTATTTCCATGTACTAAACAATAACGATAATGTCTGCTTGTGTGTTATTTGATTAGTCCTGATTATGTTAACGTATAGGAATAAAAAAAAAGTTGTTAATACTGTGGAGAAACCTGACATATTGCAATTTCTATGATCAACTCTTAACTTCTAGTGTGCCCTATATGTGGTCTTGTGAAATGGGAGTTTGTGTATCATTAGCTTTCAACATATCGACTATTTTCAAATGAGCAGTTTTCTATAACTCCATAAAACAAGACAGGATAAGTATCAAGTCATAATAGCTTTGATGCATACGCTTTGTGAAAGTGGATATTCAAGAACAGCAAAAATAATGAAAAGAGTAAAACTTTTTTTTTTTACATTTGGCACCATACTGACAATAACCTGCGTCCAGAATTAACACTGACGAAAGTTGTAAAATGTGTCGGTTTCATAACAATTGTGTAAACATTTTTACTTCAACATACTGTAATTATAGTATAAATACTCTTCTCTTTTGGCACATTCCATATTTTTCTGTTCAAAAATTACCCATGAGAATGGTTGTTTAAACGTGAGATATTTTGATGTAAGGTACAAAGGCTAACAAACCTGTTGATTGCAGTTGCTTTTTCCATCTTTTTTTTTCTTCATGTAGAAACCATCGGATGTTGAGACTAGGGTAGTAAAAATTGGTCAATTTAGAACTCAAAGACACTCTCAACGCGCGCTAAAAGACCAAGTTTGCACAGCCAACACAATAGTGAACGTGAACTGGGTATTAAACACCTCGGTGTAAAATACACAAGGCGCTTGAAAGCAAATGTGCTAAGCCCCATTTTGTACATAGCCATCGGTTAAAACATTTCCATTTCTTTCGACTTCTATTGGAGCAGTTAAACTTCTGTTTGATTATAAATTCCACTGTCCCAAAATACCATTGGTAGTCATACACACTGTAAAAATAATAATGTCAACATGTAATCAACATTGTTAATATACTTACAATTAAACACTAAGATACAGCCAAGCATTCAGCTTATAGACTGGATATGTTAATCTTGAAATTAAAAAAAAGAAGCTAAATTAGGCAAGTAACATGCAATTGTTTTTTTTTTCTTTTTTTTAAATGTTTTTCATCCCTACAGTTATACCACTCATACCAGTATTTTTAATGTCTCACACATAATAGTGTTGCCATCATTAGTGCAGTGTATTTAAAAAAAGTTATTTATTTATTTAGATTTCTATTTTTATTTTAAATATAAGTACCTATCACAGCTTTGAACGTTGATTGGCTCAGTTTGGGTGGCCAACGGCTCCGGTGAAGAAAAATGGGATTCTCTCCCATCCTTTCGTACGGCACTCAATATGTCACACCCGCCAATGTGCGGTTGTCTCTTTAGCAATACGGTAGAAGCTAATCCATGCGCTCGTCATGTGAAATGTGTAGAATCTTAAGACAAATAAGAAAAGATTAAAAATAAGATCGGCCTCAATGTAGCTGCGCTTTACAGATGTACATATCCGTTAAAGTCGCGCTTTCGACACGCCACTGCAGCTCTCATAAAAAGAAAATCAGGGTGTCCCCGGCTAAAAACCTCCAAAAGCCCAAATTATGACCAGACACCAGAGGGGCATGTTTACGGTTTAGCGGTACCAAAGTAGGCTCTGGGCAACCATTAGTAGAAACGCGCTAGGAGACCCTCCCAAGAAATTATAATCCCCCACTGGATCAGTGAAGTGGATTGTAGAAGTTGCGTGCATGCCGATCACAACATATCGTTTGAAACAGGGTTGCTGTGTGCCTGTGCAGGTTAATTTTTGCATAGGTTGCTTATTGATTTGAACTGATTGGGGGTGCAACGGTTAGTCAATTAATCGACGATTAATCGATTCTGAAATTAATTGCCAACTAATGGAGTAATCGATTAATCGCCAAGGGCTTGAATCAGCGTTTATTTTGCCGACCACCTATTATTGGTCTACACAAATTTGATATTACTTGATACGTTCGGAAAATCCTAAATATGATACAATTATTCAACAGTATTGGTAAAAAATATGATTTTGAAGAAAACCATCAAAATATTAGTGTATGCAATGATTGTAATGAGTTTGTGTCCAAGTAATTAACTTAATTGTTTACATTTGTTTGCTAACGTGAACCAAAATCGACGACATTTGAAGTGGACAAGATTAATTCCTGTGTCGCTGTGAGTATTTTGGGGATTTTTTTTAAAACTAATAATATCTAATTGATTAATCGACTAATCATTTCAATGAGCGGCAACTAATGGACTATTAAAATAATCATTAGTTGCAGATAATCATTAGAGCTGATTGAGATGTTAAGACTGGATTGCATCAGGACAATTGATGGCCAGTTTTTTTTTTTCAAAGAAAAGTAAATGCAAATCTGACTTTAAAACATAAAAAGCATGTTCTATGTGTACATCACAGCTTTTTTTACAGGGTGCATTGCATTCTTAGTCTGCACAAATGTGATCTTACAATTTTTGGAAGGAGGATCACATAAACCAGGGCTATCCAACTACTTTGCTCAGAAGCCCAATGGGCCAGAAGCCGGAGCAGATGCCGGACTGCACCCCCTGCCCCCACATATCATATTATCAGATAGATAAAACATGTTTGACCAACAAAAACATTAATTGCTCTGGGGGCCAGAAAAAAAAAACATTGGTGGGCCGGATTTGGCCCGCGGGCCGCCAGTTGAAAAGCCCTGACAAACTTTGCAATGATGGAACCAGGGTTTGAGCCCTGCAACGGCATAGTGAGATCATCTCGAGAAGAGCAATTCAAATACACGGCCACAAGTGGGCCTGGGAGAACACTCATCAAGCCATAACTTTATTGTTTGCAGGGCTCTGATCCGGTTCAAGGAACGAAAACGAACGGAATTTTACGGAATTTTAAGGGGAGCAGAAACGGAAACGAAAAACAATTTCTTCAAACGTTCCCGAACAGAAACAGAGCATTATGAAATGCACAAAACCGGTTAAAAAAAGTTTTTTTCCATTCTCTATATATTTTAACATATCCTATGTCTGGGAGACTATTTCCGCCTACTTTCACTGTCAGTCATCAAGCCCCATGCATCTCGGGCTCCATCTTGTGAACAGACGAGGAAGCGAATGTAGTGGCGTTAATACAGTTGCTCTGAAGTTTGAAAGTCCACCAAATATATTTTGCATAAAAACTATATCTAAACTTAACATTGCACAATGTAAGGAACTTTAAGAATAAACAAAATATTTGTGTTCCAAACCGGTTCAGGGCCAATATTTTGGTGGCGGAGCGGTTCCGAGAACGAAAAGGTTTGGAACAGAACTTTTTAAAAATAATTTTGTTTTCAAGCCCTGATTGTTTGCCTTGTCATGGTAGCACAAACCGTTTCAGTTAATTCTTAATCCTAAGAAGTTTGGAAGCAGTGATGAACCAAGCAGTGTGTTATATTACTTATAGTGTACTATGATATTTGACCAGCCTCAACATTTTTGAGGAGCTCTGCTTGAAAGGAAATCTTCAGTCGTCGATGAACTTCTTATAACATGTTTCTTTTGACCCAACAAGTGAAAGACTTGATGCTTCAGCCTGCAGTGGTTGGAGTTGTCCTGTGTTACACTGTCACAAGATGTGCCATCCTCCTGCCATTCAGCATGCTTCTTAGCCGGAGGAAGTCCATGCGTGGACGGGTGTACGCCCACTCAGTCGTGTTCCTATGCACCATTTGTCCTAGCGAGGATGGGAACGCCACATCGGTAAGGTATGCACGGCGTACACATTCCTGATCGCAACATTCTGAGGATGTCAGATCAAAAGAAACATGGTTCTATCTTTGAACTTGAGCTTGTTTGAAATAAAATACTTCTTGGCTCTCTCTATATTGTGTCTAAGTGAGTGTGTGCGTGTGTTATATGATACAAAAAAAAATATATATGACCGTCCGGGCTTGGCATCTAGAGACCAAAGTTGGGACATGGACCCTTTGGACACTGTCTGCTGGAAATATCCAGGAGTGCATTTGGCTTGAAATCCTTCTGCTGTGCTTTATGGTTTTTCGGTGTCTTGCACACAACGCAACCGGGCGAAATCTAAAATACTATGCCTCTGTGGAATTGATAATTAAGGGGTGGGCTGGGGGATGGGGGGGTTGCGGCAGGAAGAAAAAAAAAATGCACGTTTCAGTTCTTTCAAAGTGTGGGACGGTGGCGCGGGTTGATCGACCAAGAAAAGAAGAAAAACATCAACAACAACCCAAAACGAGCGTGTTGCTTGGCGGTAAGGCACTGGGTCAGGACGGGTCTGTCATGCTAAGACTCATAGGTAATCCTGGGTGGAGGTAGGCCACCGGCACACAACCGTTCTCACTGGTCGCTCCTGTGATTGACAGACGAGCTTTGGAGCGCATGGCGTCTGTAAAAGTCATCTGCACAGGGAGAGATACAAAGAAAAGGCAGTGAATTCACCCTCGACCTTACACAGGACACTCAGCCTGAACCCTGGGAAGAGGAGATTATTGTTAGGAATTCAATGCTAATTTGAAATGTAAAATAAAAACACCAAATGAAATAAGACCTTTTGAAATTATATTTATTAAATAACGCTGTATAAACTCCCCAAAAATAATTTTCCAATCACAGTCAATGCTTGGTCATGGCGGTATTAATGTTACATTGAATCGTGCACATAATTTCTTCTCTGACACTGAAACACAGCATGTAACTGTTTTGTGAAAACATGTAGCACATGCACAAATACAATGCTGAATCAAATTAATAACATAATAACAAATAACATAAGTGGATGCATTACATGCATTCACAATCATTTATTTAACATTCTTCTGTTTTACTCAAGAAATGACAAATAAATAAATAAATAAATATATCTATATCTATATCTATGTGTGTGTGTGTGTGTGTGTGTGTGTGTGTGTAT
>OMKY01154656.1:1563-13828 GCA_900302395.1 Bregmaceros cantori
ATGATGCATACCAAACTACTGCATAGTCTTAGTTTTCTTTTTGTTTTGATTTGCAATGTTTGAATAAAATGTTTGTGAGCCTCCCTCACCTTGTTCAGATACTGCAGCATTGAGAAACTGCTTATAAACCATCAGCAATGACTCATATGACGATTGAAAATATTGTGTGATCGTAATAATTATAATAATACCTATTCATTGTATTTCTTTCAATACTCACTCACCATGTGCGTTTATGCGAACGTGTGTGCTGCACAGGTGGTACAATGGCATACTTCACAATCATTCACAGTAGTTGGCTCAATTAAAACGGTCTTAAGTTAATACATTTAACATGGAATAGTTGCCAAATGCATTAACATTTGTTCTATCATCTGAGAAATATTAAATGAAGTAAGTTAACCCTTGAGTCCTCATGCAAAATGACGCCAAATAATCTACACAATGTGTAAAATATTTTAAATTATACATCTTTGTGATATCAAAGTTCAGTGAAAAACACATCCTTCGCCTGATCACAGCCAAAATGCTGCTGAAATTGAAATGGAAAAACGCACGGTTTGGGTCTTTGTCTCTTAAGGGTTAAGAACGTACACGAGAAATGTCAAACCTCACACAATTTGAAATTCCATTACTCTTTGTTATGGAATTTAAATTACACTGCTATAATAATACATGAAAAAAAAAATATTTTTACTGTGTAGTTGTAGCCATTTATCTTGAGGGAAAAAAAAAGCATGTACTCACGTGAAATGTATAGCAGACTATTCCAAAACAGTAGATCCTGGAGCTGTGGTTACAGATACACCTGTACAATTAAGAGCCACGGCTGACTGACACCGTCGCGGGGGTGGAGGTGGTGGCCCGCCCCCTGTAGGTGGAGTTTGACAAGGCTGCTGCCGCCGAGTGGTCACTCACTGGATGTTTGTAGCAGGGCTTTGAACCAATATTTTTTTCCCAACGTTTCGTTCCGAACAGAAACAGAATTCTAACGTTTCCGGTTATGTGTTCCACCAATAAATTGACGTTCCTGAACCGGTTAGAACAAAAAAATATTGTTCCCGGAACGGTTAATTTCGTTCCTGTCAGCTGTTTAATGCCATGTAATATTTGTTGCGGCAAACCCAAAGCGACTCGCTACAGTGGTAGCGCTCTACAGTCGAGGTCTCGTTGCGTGTCGGGGCGAACCCACAACAACACACTGCAGAGAGTCCTGCAACGATTCCTACTTTACTGCTGCATCTTAGACTTTATAAATACTCTTGTTTTATTTCTGAAGTTATCCAAAATACACTGCTTTGAGGAACAAAATAAAACCGGTATTAACCGGTTACCATTATTTTTAAATAAGTGTTCCTGTTCCATAACATAAAACATAATAACGTTTCCGGTTTCGTTTCTGTTCCCTGGGAAATACTAAAAGTTCCTGGTTTTCGTTTTCGTTCCTTGAACCGGTTCAAAGCCCTGGTTTGTAGTGAGATGTTTGTAGAGCAAACATCGGGCTGCGACACTCTGCTCATATTAATTATATCTCGGAAACGCAGAGCTTCCGGGATGTAATAGTTTTGCGTGGACCTTTCTGTCCGTCTGTCTCGGCAGATCCCTTATGACGTCACAGTCAGTTGTACTGAGATTGAGCATGCAAAATGACATCACAGTCAAGTCTTCCGTTGTTTTTTAACGGCAATCCTTTGCTAGTTTGCGTCCCTGCCCTGTGCAACCTGGAAACCACAACCCCTGGTAAATTTATAAATGACACTTTTACATTGATATTTTCAACCTAAGTGAAACATTTACCTGATCATTTGTATTCTGTTTTTCTGCACTTTCATTCAGATCATCCGGCAACCACAACAGAGCAGTAGATTTCATTTGGATGAATAAAAATAAAATTGGTCTAAATGGACCGCAAAAAACACATTTTTACTTTAACAGTTGAACAGGTGATGATGAATGTGGGGGTACTTGATGCTACTAGCACTCCTCAGTGGTCGGCACTGACTGCATACCTCTAGTTATAATTTAGTCTTAGTATGGACTTGACAGTGTTAAGAGTCCAAGAATTTTAAATGGTGCATTCGCCCAGAAAGTAGAGATCATCTTCTTTACATTACAAGCTGTTATGTTTGAATATAATTTAAACAGAATATTCAAACATCTGTGCAAATTAGGTGAAAACGGTGGCTTTGAAACTATCAATATTTATTGACATTTTATACAATTATTTGATCCTGATGATCATCATAAGAAGCCAATACTCAGAATGAGGCAGCCAGAGAAATTACAATTCCCATGTAATGGAAATGTCCAAATATTATGGACTGCACCAAATCTATTCGGTTGTAGACTGTACACCGATCTTACTCTCGGTGTACAGTCTGATTGTCAAGGATCACGGATCCTTTCACAGAACAATTTCATTATACTGTCTATGATATATATATATATATATATATATATGATTACTACTCTTCAGAAACTGTCTCCCCGATTCCACTTGGATTTCACAGAGCACGCCTTTTCCGCCGATGTATATCGAGTTGCACAAACATACATTAGAAGGGTGATGCACTGTTGAAGCACGATGAGTAGCTAATATGAATAATGACTCGCTGCGGCCGAGCACAGCAGGCTGTAGTGATGGTGGTGCAGATAAAACACAACACTAAGTCCAAAACACAACTGCAGCAGGTCAGCTGATATAACGCACACACATAGGAGTGGAGAGTGACATTGGAGTGGGGTGAGGGTAAAGTGACACACCGGCAATAACAATTTCTGTTTTTTTTTTTTTTTCAAACTCTGTGTGAGTCAGTGTTTTTTCAACATGTGTTTTTTCAAGACCCATAGAAATTTAAATTGTGTACTTGTCAACAAAACATAACAAAGGAAACTTCAGACCCTCCTTTATCATCAGAAAAAGTTTGTTTTCTACCCGTTTCCATTCTTCAGTTGTAGCGTCCAGAACAGGAGTGGATATCACTGAAAAGTGCTCATTTCTCGCACAATCTTCAATAAATGTGGGTGCAGTTCCGATGGTGGCCGCTAGGTGGCAGTATACACTGCTGCTATATGCCCCCCTTCATAGGCTTCAAAGGCGTTCAAATGGAGGCACCTAATCTTTTTTTTTTCCTTTTTGCAATACTACTATTCACAAAAACTTGATAACGCGTCTTTGGCACTGAATGAGTTAAGTGCAACATAATGAATATGTTCACAAATCAATCACTAAAATATGTATTGATGAGCATGTAGTCTATGTTTCCAATGGAATTTCTTAAACTATAGTAGTTCACATTTCTCTGGCAAATTGTATACACACGTGGACACTGTGAGGTTCTATTACCAGCATACATTCCCATATTTGTACTGGTCTGAAATGTCTTTGTTACTCGTTGTGATGTCATCCGCACCTCCCGTCGCTGTCTAATAAGACACAAGGGAGCTGTGTTCTGCCCTCTTCTGTGTCTAGGTCTTGACAATAATGGAGCATTTTTGATAGAGGTTGGTTTTGCTCATTTCACACCTAACTCTACATTGGGAATGAGATGGTGACGTCAGCGGACTGCTAGCGTGAGCAGCAGACTTTTCTTCAGGTGGCACACAGTGTTGTTTCAAGAAGTTGTTCAATCAAGAAAAAAGTTCAATGAAGCAAAATTGACGCAATCTGTCACCAATGGTTACATTTGCATGCACGTTCGCATGATCGCTCCTATACTTACTCGGGCGTCATTGGTGAGTGGATGTATGATCCACTCACCAATGTATGAGAGGCCACTGCAAAGCACTTAGAGTATCAAGTATCACTATGTGGTACCAACACACTACATAAATCTTTCTTTCTTTCATTTTTAACGGATCCCAAATAAAGGGCATTTCTAGTTCACGCCAGTTCACGTTAGGGCGCATGACAATGTGTATGCTTCTCTGCCTTCTGGTGTTGATTCTGTGGCAGTGAATCCATCCGCAAAGCCCGCTCCAGGGAGCAGTGAGGGTGTCCGGCTGCACATGGGGCAGCAGAGGTTGCGCTGGCGCGACGCCCTCATCCACACGATGAGGTTCCACCGCTGGCCTGACCGGATGGGCAGGGCTCCGTGCATCTGCTGGCCGCGGTGGAGCAGACCCTCACCGACATGGTGCTCGACCTCGCTACACTCGCTGTCGGCCAGCGGCACCTGCCGGGAGGACATGATTAATGGTGCAGTAGCTGTTTTTTTTGTCTTATCTTTATTGACAGGATTAGCGCGCGAGAGAGGAGAAGCAGACTTACAGCGTACTTAATAGGCCCTCCTCATTGCCCCGTTTCTCATTAAGGCAGAGGGGTAGGGGTAATGGGGAGGGCTTTGTAGCCCTCCAAACGTAGTGGTACGGACAGACAGACTCCGTTTGGTGGGGTAAGATATATTACAGAATACAACGAGATTACCTGGCAACGCCCGAGAAGAAGGAAGTACAAAAATGTAAATAGCTAATTTTTTTTGCCATAATTTAACTGTTTTGACAGTTTTAGGTTGTGATAACAAATGCCGCATTGGAGCTGCCTACCGGAGGAGGGTTGCAGCCGAAAACTGTTAAGTTATGTCAAAAAATAAAATGGCTGCTTACATTTGTGTACTTTCTTCCATGTTTGTTTATTTCCAGCTGTTGAGGGTGTCACTTTTGGTTACATGATTACGTCAATAAGCTGACAGCCCGGACCTATGACGTACGTGACTACGAATGGGTTTCCCCATTCGTAGGGGTACAGTTTCAAGCCCCACACCTTACAGCTCCGTTTGAAAGTACGAGGGGTAGGGTGTAGGGGTAGAAAAAGAGAATTGAGATTGGCCCTTAGGCACAGGCACAAGTAGTGTATGGGACGGAGTGAAGCGATCTCGCTGACTGCGTCGCAGACCCAGCTCCAACGGATTTCTTGCTTAATGTTTTTGTAGTGCCAACCCGACTCTTCAGGATGGAGGAGGAGTATTCCCACAAAGGTGGTGTATAGGTGATATAGTGCTCGCTGATGACAGCATGTTATGTCTTGGTGGCGAGCCTCAGCAATTGGGCGGAGAGTGGACAGTCGATCATTATGTGGTGACACATATTATATTATCGTTAACTCCACAATTATTTGATCAAATCATGTAATGCGGCAGTTTTACTAAAGAAAACAAAATGTTTTGGGTATTGGAATTGCTTTGGGAAAGTAACAAGTTTCATTTTAGCTTTCTTTCCACAGTAATCAGTAATCAAGGTAACATACTAACTAGCTAAATGTATTATGGGTGAGTAAACGACAATTTATTTTTAGGAAAAATCATAATATGCATGTTCATTTCTAGATTTTGTGAAATAAAACCTGTATTCGTGGGTCCGATGGTGATGCGCCTTGACGGAAATATGGACCACAACAAGTGGTGACCTACATCCTTCATGTCACCGAAGTAGAGGTTCCCGCCAGTGAACTCCTTCCCCAGCGAGACGTTGAGGGTGACCTCCGCGTTGTCATAGTGATAGCTCAGATCGAGGTCCTCCTCCATGCCGTACTTGACGGTGAAGGCCCTGTGGCTGTCCAGACAACGCCCCCCGCAGTCCGGGTATAGCAGCGATGTGATGGGGAGCAGGTAGTGTTCACGGAGCGGTGTGATCAGACCCTCATCCAAGCCCAACTCATCCATAGAGATCTAGAGGAGGGATAAGCCGTGGTGGAGACAGAAAGATACATCATGTATGTAGGTCTACATTAGGGCTGTATTGTGTTTTACCTACACAGTAATCTTTTTTTTTTACATTTTGTTAAATCAACACTTAAAGAGTTAAATTTAACACTGTCCGAGTGTATTTGGTCCTTATCAGATTTGGTGTAAGTGTAGGGTAGCACCGCCGCCACGCCCGTAAAGGGACGGGCATCTGCATCTCAGCGTACGAAGGCCGCGAGGGCATGCGACACGCCAGGACGGCCTTAGCACCGCTGCGACACAAACCCCTGGGGTCCGAGCCGAAGCTCGATCCGTGCCAAGGGTCAGGTGCCGCATAAGTCACAACGCAATGAAAATGGTGGTCTTTAAAGTGAGAGAACGAGGTGGGTGGGCTTTGGGCGGGGCTTTGCAGAGTCTAATCGACACGGCGCCTTGTAACTCTGCAAATTAACACCAACACTAGTAAGTATTCAAATATCTCTGTTGTTGTAATAACTCTGAAAGTGTCAATGAACTTTGACTAACTTTTGCTCTATAATGAATGAAATGAATGAATGAATGAATGAATGAAATGTATTTAACGACAGACAGTACAGAGCCATTGATCAGTTCAGCATGTTACATAGCAAAATAGATGGCATTCATTGCAGCATGTTACATGAGTCATGAAAAGATGGATATACACAGGATTAGCAAATTGCTAGATTACACCTGGCTGTCGGTGGAACCCCTGAGGAACCCCCTGAGGGGGCTCGTTATAACCACTCTGCCAACACGCCAAGAGTATTGCATTTTGACGCCTGGTAGCAGTAGGCATACACACACATTGAGACTTCAGATTCTTGACACAGGAATATAAGGGTTCATGTATTAAATTATACTGGACACTATCAAACATGGCTGCTAAGCTTAGCTAAGATTAGCTGGCTTAACAGGCTAGCTCATTTATAGCCGATGAGAGGGGACATGATGTCACAGCTACTCAGGTGTATTGGAAATACACCATCACAGTGTGAAGCTGCTTCTTACCCCATAGTGGTTCATGGTGTTGGGTCTCCCCTTGGGCATGGGCGAGCGTTCAAAGTGTTCAAACTCCTCCAGAAGCTCTTGAGAGAAGGTCGTGGTGAACACCGGCAGACGGTACACACGTTTAGCTGACAGGTAAATACCGTGAATGTTAGTATCAGAGTGGGACAGTGTCTCATCTGCCATCATGGAAAAGAAACATTTTAAATTAAATAATAGATACTTTGATTCAATATTTTTTGTATCAGTTAATCAATTATCGATGAAATCATTGACATCCCTAGTTTGAAGAACCAGAAACTGTTCTGTATGAATGCTATCTGAACTAAACTAAAGCTTATAATATTATTTTTTTTTTAATTATTGTGATTTGATGTACATTCTAAAGACATGGTGATTGTTTAGGACGTCTAGGTAATGTAGGTGATCTAGCCCACTCCCCAGCAGCCTCCCCTCTCCTCCACGCACCATCTTCTGTGGTCAGCAGGGCGAGCAGTCCTTCCTCAGTGGCTCCAGCATTACGGCAGTACTCCACAATACGCTGGAACTCCGGAGCCAGGAAAGATTCCTGGAAATTTGTACAGAATTAATTTTCTTTGACACAGAAGGCTTCAGGCAGTAGCTTTCTGTGTTTTGTACTAATTATGTTTTTCTCTTAATAATAATAATATGTTTTAAATTGTTCAGTAGTTTTTATGTTTGTGTTGTTTTAAGAGAAGGAAAAGATCACAGGTGTGAGGACGTAACACCACCTGGAAGTCACTGCCGTGTTAAAAAATAAAAATAAAATATCACACCTGTGCTGCCAAGTAGCTCAGTTGGTTAGGCAGAGCACTGGAAAGCACGCATATGCCTCAATGGCGCGGTGAGACGGTGGTTCGAATCTCGCCACCGACGTATTTCCCGCATGTCTGTCCCATAATCTTCACCCGTTTCCGCTAACCCTATTAAATAAAGCTTGGGAAACAGCCTGAATAGGCTGAATTTTTTTTTCGAATAAATCACACCTTCTTAACACACAAGTGTAACAACAACATAATTACTGAATTACTAACTTATGCAAAAGAAACTATTTAAAATGTCAAAAATTCGTTCAGACATGTCTTGCTAGTATATTCATTCATGTAGCCTACTGGAAGCGTGTACTGAACGCCCCTACGGCAAGTAAATCTCTGGATAATATTAAACCCCTGAAACACGGAGGATAGTGGGATGTAATGGTTTTGCGTTGGCCGCCGCCAGCTCGGGCTGCTTCGCCGCCACGGCAGATTCTTTAGGAATTAGAACATCACAGTCACTGCCACTGATCCGTTGCATGTAATAAGACATCACAGCAAGCATGGCTCCACAATACGATTTAGACCTGTACAGACAAACAATAAAAGAAGAAGAAGATCTATCGTATTTCGGGGATATCCCTTTAGCTGTCGGCGCCGACTGCATACTTCTAGATTCATTCAGTAACAATGGTGTTCCAATCAAGAGCTGTCTTGAATGGTAAATGTAATTGGCACAGTGGTAAGATGTACACCATTAACCTGTAGATGGTAGAGTTGTGGATGGAGGGGCTGGTACTCCTGACGGATCCTCTCTGCTCTCTCTGCAGACTTCTCCGGGAGCAGCTGGCGACGCACGACCTCCTCGGAGATCTGACCAGCAGAACACAGAGCGGCATGGTTTGGCGTTTTGTGGACAGAGAAAGAGTGATCGTTGTGATTTTCATGTTACTTTTTGTGCTTTCCACCCGTTTAAATAACGCAGTTAGCGTGTGCTTCCACTAAATAGACATGTTGAGAAAAGTCCAAAACACGGCAAAGTGACTCGCACAGGAAGTCCGCTTACAATTAGACATTTTACCGGAACTACCTGGCAAACTTGTCTGCAGAATCTCGTCTGCAGAATCACAGAACACTAGCTGAGAGGCTGTGCTGAGAAATTACCTTTTTAAGGAGCTCATCAAACTGCAACTGTGACAAACAGCCTCGACTCTTTAGCACCTGGAAACCAATGAATGGTACAGGGATTATAACTGCAGGCACTATCAAGGCCTACAACAATTTCTGCTGATGTGAAAAGACATTATAAAAACATATTTTGATGATAATAAAAAACTAATTAAAATATTAGGTTATGGAAATCATTTCTAAATAATTACTTAATCGAAATCGGTCAACTACAGAAAAATGAAGATGGATGAAGATGTGAGATGAACACCACATTGAATGACTGCATTATGCATAATAAACGTATAGTATTTATACTTGAGGCCACCTGTCGGTAGTCGTGTGCAAACTGCGCCTCTGTCTCGTATCTGACGTGCAGTTTGAAGTCTTCCAGATAAATATTGTCCGTCAGGTAGCAGGTGCAGCTGTAGAAAGTCATACTGAAAGCCACACTGAGTTGGTTTCAACATATATTTAATGTATTCTTAATATAACGCGGTTGGATCATTATTTAACATTAAATTAATAACGGCAGACTTCGGATGGGCGCTGCGAACTCTTTATAATGATGTGTCATTCGTGGACAATGCGCAAAACAAAAGCTTTACTAGCTAAGTGTAGTATGATTGTGAATATTCACAGTGAATAACCAAATGCTCCTTCTTTGTATAATTGAAACAGGAAATTCACTAAAACTATTGTGCGTGTGTATGTGTGTTCAAATGACATGGCAAATAATTAAATGTATGTTTTTAGGGCTCTTTTTGGCCACTAGGTATTATGTTTCGAATTGCTTTGTGTTGTAACAATTACTTTTTTGTATTATTTAATTACATTTTCCAAAAAGTAGTCCAAAGCTAAACAATGGATATGCTAGTGTAATGAGATGCACCAGCATGGTGCATGCTGGTCTGACACCATTGGTTTCTCAGCATGTACCAGCGCGGCCCTTAAATAGAGTCCGAACTGACCTTGGCAATACCTGAGTTCAGCTATTTGCCGATGTAAGTTCCTCTATTCCCAGCTCCTCCACGAGGGGGACAGCCTTTCGTTACACTATTAAAAAACCCATATAATACTAAAGCAAAGATGTGAGACCTAAAATTGCATACCCTGCAGAATTATTTCCCACAACGTCAGAAATCCAAGAATGAATCTAATATTGAATGTAACGCAATGTTGAAATTGCATTATGACTGCTATAAACTGTCGTTTGAGTCAATTCAGTAAATTATCGTTCGTACAGCACATCAACGTTCTACGGAAGGCCAGTTGGGTCCAAATGCCTGTAGGGTGACTTGAGGTAATATCATGGGTGATATTGCATCGTGGTGTAGTGTAACATTTGGCCACACGGGGACGCCAGAGGTTAATGAATACGACAATCGTCACCTACTATTTCGCTTTGCTTTTGCGACTACCAAGCAGAGATGGGCAGTAACGCATTACATTTACTGTTACAATTCTTTGTGTGTACTTTATTACTTTTGGAGTACATTTTTCACAAGTTACTTTCTACTTTTACTTGAGTAAATTTGAGGTGAAAAAAAAACTTTTTACTGAGAAGTCAGTAAAAAGTACTTGTTGAGTTACTCAGTACTTTCACTACTTAAGTAACTTTTTGGTGGAGTAATTTTTTACTTTTACTTGAGTAACTATTTGGATGACTACTTTTTACTTTTACTTGAGTAATATTTTGCTGAGGTAACTTCTTTTACCACCCACTTTTACCACCCATTGTGTGGGTGTTGACACTAGTGACACCACCCACAACTAATGAGCTCCACCCAAAGAGACATCTCAATCAATGATTGATGAGAGTGACAGCGGTCATGTGCTTGTTCGATCCCAATAATGTACAATGTATGTGCCATTTTCCCATTTTATCGACAGGGCTAGCAAGCAGGGGGTCAATGCCGTGCACACAATGCAGTTATTTTTCATTCTTTATTGAGAGAGATAGTGACATGATTAAATTGGAAACTGGGATGAAGAATCGGGGGAAGACATTGCAGAAAAGCTGGAGACGGTATGCAAACCCGTGGCGCTGCCCGGCCTTTGGCCTGGGGGACACTCTGTCTAACCACTCTGCCACAGTGCACCCCCTTATGCAGCACAATTATGTTGGTGAGTGGAACGATAGTTTTGTGTGCTGTGAACTCTGCTGGGGCCCCCCTCCGACACCTTTGAGTGCTGATTCAGACAGTCGTCGGCCCGTGCATTAACCTTGGGGTGTCAACAGCCGCGGCGGACGCGGAAGTTGAGAGCCAGGGCCTTTACATCGGTGGGGCCTTGGTTTCTTGATCTCTCTCGGGCTCTAGTCGCGAAGCTTGTCGCTTTTGCTGGACGCCCCAGGGGAAACCTTAAAATACAATAAACAGTCATCTTCTTACATTCTATGGTTTTATATATTCGTGTTTTATGGTGTTTGCACTACTGAGTGTGTCTGCACAATGTGCAATGAAATGTGGCCTCAATAACCATTCTGTGAACTGAGCAGAAATGTAATATCAAACACACAAACACACACATAGCGATGCGTGTGTTTTATGACTGTGTTTGGTTGTGTTGTTGTCTCTGTGTTTGTGTGCTTGTTTCTGTCTGTTTGTGTGTGTTTGTTTTTTTCACACATTTTTGAGTGCATGATTTTATTGGTTCATGTGTGTGTGTGCGTGGGATTGTATGTGTGTGTTGGTGTGTGTGTTGGTCTGTGTGCGTGATTGTGTCTATTTTTGTGTGTTTGGGTGTCTGTGGGTTTGTGTGTATGTGTGTGCATGTGTCTGGGTGTGTGTATGCTTGTGTCTTTGAGTGTGTGTGTGTGTGTATTTTTGTGTGTTTGGGTGTCTGTGGGTTTGTGTGTATGTGTGTGCATGTGTCTGGGTGTGTGTATGCTTGTGTCTGTGTGCGTGTGCATTTTTGTGTGTTTGGGTGTCTGTGGGTTGGTGTGTATGTGTGATTATGTGTCTGGGTGTGTGTATGCTTGTGTCTTTGAGTGTGTGTGTGTGTGTGTATTTTTGTGTGTTTGGGTGTCTGTGGGTTGGTGTGTATGTGTGTGCATGTGTCTGGGTGTATGCTTGTGTCTTTGTGTGTGTGTGTGTGTGTGTGTGTGTGTGTCTGCTTGTGTCTTTGTGTCTTTATGTGTGTGTGTGTGTGTATTTTTGTGTGTTCTGCAGACTGGAGCACCTGTCAGCTAAGTGAACATGCAGTTTGTGGGCGTGGCTTCCGTACACGTCTGCTGGACTGCGTCCGAGGAGACGGCAAGGTGGTGGACGCCAGCTTCTGTCAACAGGTCATTTGAGACCCCGATAGTGCTGTGTGACAGTGATGGTCTGTCTTAAGCCCCCTGCATACTTCACGGTGGGGTGGGGAGCAGACCGCTTAGCAAAAAACTACACCACGTCATCAATGTGCCTCGGTACTTGTCGGTGGGACGCTCCCCACCTCTCACCCTGACCATAGCCCTTGTTTCTACTAACCGACTTCACCTCGTGGCTGTGATTGGTCAAGACGGAGAGTGGGCGGTCCCCGTTTTGCAAGCAGGCCCGCGAATCTCTCTCGCTCGAGACGAGAGGAGACAAGCGAGAGAGAAATAGAGACAACAACAACATACAGAGT
>OMKY01155098.1:2415-21688 GCA_900302395.1 Bregmaceros cantori
GTTTCAGAGTGTACTAAAAGTAATGTCAGTACTTTGATTCAGGGAGACTAAGGTCTGACCCTCAAGTCCTATATTCAAACAGGACTTGCAGGGGAAAGCTGTGTGATTTGTTGCTGTTCCTGAAAGACAGGAATTAGACAGCTTCAGTTGTACAAACTGTTGTGTTTAGCGGCCAATGTTTGGAGCTACATCTGCAGGTGTAGAACCTAGCTCTGCTGGCCATTGAGTGGACACTGGTCAAGTCCTTGGAAAAGACACCAAGCTGGTAAGACAGGGTCACAGACCTTGAAACGCAGGGAGGGTTACGTATAAATAGACGCGCTTTATGATGCAGAACATCAAATTGGGCTTCCCCTCCTTAAAAGTCCAGCATCCGCCACTGCCTTATAGTAGCTCTATGATGTATGCCTTATAGTAGCTCTATGATGCATGCCTTATAGTAGCTCTATGATGTGTGCTTCCGCCCCGGTTGCTACAGTGGAGGGGTTGGCATTAAAATTCCCGGGGCGTGGTTGTGGATTTAGGGTTGCAATCCGTATCAATGCGTCTGGAATGGAATCATGGGAGTACAGGTTAAAAAAAATGGCTTGACATATTTTCATAATTATTTTTGCGCATGTTTATATTCATACAAAATTTACATTGGCCAAATATGATCATTATACGATTTCTTGCTTACTATAACCAAATTATTTAAACAGCATTTGTATATGAATGATTACGTCCCAAGCCTTTTGATCAATCCAAGTGGTTGATTACTGTATGCATCCCAAGAAGCAGATTCCGCTGTATTGTAAGGTTATTGACTTGGCTCCTGTGCGGGTGCTTACTGGTGTGGTTCTTTCAGGGGCTGATGGAGATGGAGTTTGCCTTGCCCACAGACAGCAGTGAGGCGTCGGGTCTCCGGCTGCTCCAGAGGGTGTGGGTTGCCAAGTTTGACCTGGAGCAGGAGGTCCGAGATCTGGCAGAAAAGTACGTTGTTGGGATAATGTGGAGTGAAATTGTGATTGCTAGAACCGCAAAGATTTTACCCAACGAGTCACGGTTTGCCGAATGCACAAAATCATATAAATACACAAATCATCAAAAGTCATCTTACCAGGTTCTCCAATGATCTGACGGTGTTGATTTATTTACCAGGGTTTATTCTGGATACTTCAAGACAATTCAATTGGCACAGGCAGTTACAGAGTGGGACACCCATCGTCCCTCCATGGCACCAGCATCAGTGACTCTCCAGCTCACTTCCCCTGTTCTGTTACTTCCATGTCTTTAGGCCCAACCCCCTTTTTGGGGTTAGCAAATGAAATGACTCGTCACATAGCCCACACATACAATAACACTAGCAGGTGTCCGTCTGCCCTTTGCATTGCAGTTGAGGTCAGTGAGATTATTACTGGTGTTATTTACCGGACGAGGCACTTGGTTGGCCTTGGGCCACAACAAACAAATAAATGAAATGTATTTATGGACAGAGAGAATGGAGCCATTAATCATTACAACATGACGCATGAAACATTGCAGCATAGTTCATGAGACATGAAGATTATACAACGGGATTAGCATGGTTGCTAGATTTCACCCGGATGTCGACGAGCAACCCCGACCGGGGCTCATTGATTACAAATCCACATTGTGGGCACTCCGTTTGCACGGCGGGCGCGTTCTTGGTGGGAGCGGGAGGTGCTCGGTCGAGGCATCCGAGCGGGGCATGGTGTCTGGGGAGATTATGCTTGTTCCTGTTGTTGCTGCCGAAGCAGAGTGATCACGGCACAAAGTATGTGGTCGATCGTCATCTCAAGCCCGTTGCAGGCACGGTGTTGGATCCAAACTTTGAATGTATCCAGTTCCAGATTAGATTTTTAAAAATGTGTGCAGATCTATCTTGTCACAAAGCAGGGCCTTTTTTTTTAATCCGACGCCACCGTGAGTCCTAACAATGGTTGGCTAGCTGATAATAAAAGTTGTTGAACATACTCGCCACGTTTTTAAAAAAGGGATGGTGGGAACTCACGGTGTGCTATTACATACACAAATGTTCTCGCGTGGCTCCCAAAACCTCATGATTTAATAATCTGCACGGCCCATTCCATTTACTCATCCGCATCACACTTGCAGTGAAGGCAGCAATCCCATTAGAGTAATTGGGAGCCAAAACATGTGAGCGAAAGCGGTGTGGATAATAGATAATCGAGCAAGCTATAGTATGTTTTCAACGACTTTGCCCTACACAGGCATTGGAAGATGGACAACTGGACATATTACATTTATCGCGCATAAACTTGTTATTGTGCTTGCTCATAGAATGTGATATGTTGTTTACCCCAGTCAAGTGCCTTCTTTTTCGTATTTGGTGGGGATTGAAACGTAGAGTATTTGTAGGGTATTTGGGACTCTGGAGACGGCACATCTTTGTACAGTTGGAGCAGCTTGACTGATTGTCTCGGTGTGCAGGCTGTGGGAGTCTCTGGGGCTGGAGCTGGTGCCGGAGCTCTGCACACTGCTCATCACGGACGTCACTCACCACGAAGAGGCCGTGCGTTCGGCCGCCGCCGCCGCCCTCTCCAGTGCCGTGAGCCAGTACACCGATCAGTCTGGAGCCGTGCTGCAGGACCTCACTCAGCTCTACCACAAGAGACTCTATGTAAGGAGATGTGTGGTCAATGGTGGAACGAATTGTTAATTTATAGTCAGCAATGAAAAATTGTCTGTTTGCCATTTCCTCAGCATTAATATGAAAGGGGCATGAGAAAGCGGAGAAGAGCAGACCTGCTGTACATGACTGTGAGGGGGAATATCTCAACGATGCTGTGTGTGCTGCGATCTAAGTCACAGCAACACTGTTTATGGGGCTGGCTTGGGTCTTAACTAGTAACAAATATTTGTTATTGGCACCTTTTTTGTGGTATCGGTATCGGCGAGTACCAGCTTCCAGTATCGAACCGATACAATTTTTCCGACGCTGTACGGCGTAAACTGCCCACAGAGCCTGCCCACTGCACTCAGCAGCTCAAGCGCTCGCCCCCACTCCCACTCTAACGCTTGTCCCTAGGCTGTTAATAAAAATAGTAAACGGTGCTTGCACCGAATACATTATTTAAAAAAAAGACAACATTCTAAGCAGAAAAGTGAAGGGATAACATTGACAAGTACTATACATAATAGGCAGGTCTAACAAGTCACGTTATTTACTGCCTTAATGACGTTAGGAATGAAATGAAAATATATTTCTATTAGTGGACAGTAAACGAAGCAGATGCAGGCTACCCAAACAACACAGCAACATCTGGTCAGGACTAGACCTGCCAACCCTAAACAGAACAACATTAGATTGGTGCATCTGGAGAAAGATGTTGGTGCACACAGTCTGCTACAAGTGTAGATGGTGTAGAATGAATGTTGTCGTATAACGCTAACTCTGTGTGTTTGCTGATCCAGAGACCACCTCCAGTGCTGGATGGCCTGGGCCGAGTCATCTCTGAATCTCCGCCTGACCAATGGGAGGCCAGGTACATCTTTAACTCTTTCACTACCAACCTTTTTTTTTTCCTCCAGCCTCAAGCTTTATTTATTAGGGTTAGTGGAAACAGGTGAAGATGGGGGGTAGACATGGGGTAAATACGTCGGTGGTGGGATTTGAACCACCAACTCACCGCGCCATTAAGGCATATGCGTGTTTTCCAGTGCACTGCCTAACCAACTGAGCAACTGGGCAGCACCCACCTTTTTTTTTTCTTCATGCATTCAATAAATGTGCATCACTTGTTTGAATGTCTACCGAATACACATTTCTGATCATAACATAAAGAAGATGATCTATACTTTGTAAAGAATTGACATAAATAATAAAAAATATAAGAATATAAATAGAATAAAATGTGCTAAAAGTAAATGCAGATCCCAGGGGCAGAGTGGTTATAGAGCGTGCTCCCCCCAGGCCACAGGCCGAGCAGCGCTGCTGGTTCGCATACCTTCTCTGGCTTTTCTGCAACATCCCCCCCCCCACACTCTTCGTCCCAGTTTCCGATTTAATCCTGGCACTCTCTCTCTCAATAAAGACTGGGAAAAAAAGGAAATGCAGATCCCAAGTAAGACACATAACAATTTTGAACATCCTGCATGCTTGCTTTCCTGCTATGTAGTTTGGTTCAGCAATCCTATTGAAGTCGGTGGAAAAGAATGTTTGAGTCCATTATTCTTGCTGAGCCATGTTTTGTATTGTCCGCCAGAGGGAAGCAAATTCATATTCATTAGAGGATGTGAATCTATGTCATATAGGTCATAGCTCACTTACTATACTATATTGGGGTTAACGGGCATTGAAGGTGATGTGGGCAGGGACATGTAGTGTTTCACAATGGGACATTTTGACACTACGACCTTTCAGGAAGGAACAGCGGATGGCTTGTATAATTATTTGGGTTGTCTGGTGTCCGACATTTAAAATGTTGCTCAGTGTGTGTTGTGTATGTGTCTGGTGTGCAGGTGTGGCATCGCTTTGGCGCTCAACAAGCTGGCTCAGCACCTGGACGAGTCTCAGGTGACTCCTCTGTTCCTCTTCTTCGTGCCCGACTCCCTCAACGACCGACACCCCGAGGTGCGGCGCTGCATGCTGGACGCCGCCCTGTCGGCGCTCAACACCCATGGAAAGGTATCTGTCCAATCACAATGTTTCACTTTTGACAACGTAGCAGTTTTGCACTATCCATGTGTGTGTTGGTGCATGTGAGATGAGCAGAGTGATTTTGGTAAAAATTATTTTAATTTTTTAATTGGCTCGTGATTGGCTCGTTCTGTGAGGATCCATCATGAAATAGTACTGTGTTTGCTCCGATCGATTGCTCACATAAAGTTTCTATTAGCGAATCTATTCCCTGTCCTCGGAAGCGTGCATGGAAGCAAACATTTGGCACGGTGTTTAGGGGGTGATGGAGAAAGTGCACGGCTGATGAGTATAATTTCAGCTAGTGTGCAGTAGCAGGCTGGTAGCCTGGCGAGCCTGAACCAACACATTGTCCACACATCGCACATCGCTAGACAATTGCTTTGGATCTGGTAAAACCAGGGTCGGAAACTGTAAAAAAAACATGTCAATCAAATCATGTTATCCAGTCACAGCGCTGTAAGTGGGACAAGTGGTGTGGAGGCGTGACAACCAAACTCCGCCCACGTTTCGCATAGTCCGTACAAACTCCGCCCATGTTTTGCATAGCCTGTACAACCTCCACTAACTCATTAAATGTAATTTACACCATAATATTTTCATGGATTTCTTCATATTCATGTTTTTTCAATTATGTTTCATATTTTTGCAATGAATGAATGTGAAATTGTGTCGATAAATGGGGGATTATCGGCGCAAAACTGCCAACAATAACAATGATTCATCTCTTATCGATTATCGATTATTAGATTAGTTGTCGATTCATTTTATAATCGATTAGTCACCGATTAACTGTCTAATCGTTGAAGCCCTACACCTTCAGTCACCCAACAATGTCTTATTGTTGATTGTTCATTGACATTAATGGAACTGGATGTTCCACTCATTAGTCGTAATTCCGCTTTTTTGTTGAAAAGGTTCACCCCTATCTTGTTGATATGCCTTATCACTCACTTCTACTAGGTGGGGATGTATCCAAATGCATTGCTAACATTGTCACACATGCGAGCGCGAGTGGAGGCTAATCTCTGTGCTGCTACCACTTCCCACAGGACAACGTGAGCTGTCTGCTGCCGGTGTTTGAGGAGTTCCTGAAGAACGCTCCACAGGATGCTAGCTACGACGCCGTGCGTCAGAGCGTGGTCATCCTCATGGGCTCGCTGGCCAAGCATCTGGACAAGAACGATCCCAAGGTCAAGCCCATTGTGGCCAAGCTGATCACCGCGCTGTCTACGCCCTCTCAGCAGGTAAGGACAGTGTAAGCTTACCCCGGATTTCCATTCGTAGTGAGGGTCGCGGCCATCTAGACAAATAAATGCATTGTAGCCATCGCCGGCGCGAGCCCGAGGCATAAATAGGGGGGTGGGCCGTTTATCGGGCAAATCGACCGCTGCAACAAGTGAAAGTCCCTGCTCCTGTAAAAAAAGCTGCTCTGCAGGACATTCAATTGTGTCAACTGCGGCCTCGTGTGAATACGAATCAACGCAATGGAAGCAGCATGCAGCGATGCCACGCGGCCTCCACGCCGCTTGTCCCACCTACTGTGCTATGATTTGATAACACGATTTGAATGACACGTTTTATTTTTATTTTTTTTTACGTTTTCCAACCCTGGTGCGCGATGCATGGGCGGTGCGTTGGTTCTGGCTCGCCAGGCTAGGTTTCCTTCACAATGGCCGTGGCGTGCCCTCTCTCCAGGTCCAGGAATCGGTGGCCGGGTGCTTGCCGCCCCTGGTGCCTGCCATCAAGGAGGACGCGGCAGGCATCGTCCGCAACCTGCTGCAGCTGCTGCTGGAGAGCGACCTGTACGCCGAGCGCAAAGGGGCGGCGTACGGCCTGGCCGGCCTGGTCAAGGGCCTGGGGATTCTGGCTCTGAAGCAACAAGACATCATGAGCACGCTGACCGAAGCCATCCAGGACAAGAAGAACTTCAGACGTAGAGAAGGTGGGGACTCTGTTCAAGTTTTTTCTTAGTAAGATATCAACATTTCTGTCAAAACCATTTTAGTCAAGAAACACAACAGAAGATTAAGAAGCAGCTCTTTATTAAAATTAGAATTTTTTTTGGCGGTATGGCTCAATGGAGGTTGCCCAATTGCCAGCCCGGTGACGCATGACACGGTCTCTGCGTGTCGTGTCGCTGGAAATAGTTTATATTTGATTTCAGTCGCGCGGCAAGAGGGCGTGGTGTGTTCAGTGATTGACAGGGGACCATGGTAGAGCAGATCCACGCGCACTCCATTGTTGAATGAATGAAATGCATCGTGTACGTGAGTGCGTCTGCACAGCGGCTATGTAGCCGTTGTCGACCGTAGCTGATGTATACTTGCGGTGGCTGTGTGTGTCGGGGCGTGTGTGTGAAATAAATTGAGAGATGGGAAAGAATCTGGACTTGCATTCCATGTTCACCCCGCCATACCGTGGCATCCTACGCACTGCATGAGATCAGACATGCAAAGAGTCGACACTTTGCTCGCGTGAAAATGACTATACTGAGCAACCCATGAGGGCTTTTATCGCATCAACGATTTTTACCACACCTATACCCAACACATTCCAATGGGGAGGTACAGGGGAGTGACAGCAGCAGGGGAGTGACAGCAGCAGCAAGACAAGACTTCTGCAATGTACCAATTTATCGCAAATGTGAACGCTATATAAATTCTACTGAAGTACCTATAAAAATAAAAAACAGTACATTTTAGCTCATGTGAAGAAATATTGTTTACGAAACTAGTTATAACTATACTTATATTATTAATATTATTAAAACAATCAGATTTGCTCATCAACTTGGCTGGCTTCAGAGAGGCTCACGAGTGAGGGAGGGGCCGTGCTTGCAGCCCGGTGCAATACGTGCTTGTTCGACTTTTTCAAATGTACTTTATCGAGGAGATCAATTCGTCCATGGTTTGTAAATTTCGTCAGGAAATTTTTTTGTATGTCATGGTCTCGTTATTGTCACGGCAAAAAGGGGCGTCGACGAAATATTTTCATCATCGTCATGGTTGACGAAAGTAACACTATGGATGTGTATCAATGGGTTAATCGGTCACCATAATCATTAAATATCTATGTATATCAATGGGTTAATCAGTCACCATAATCATGAAATATCGATGTGTATCTATGGGTAAATCGGTCACAATAATCATTAAATATCGATGTGTATCAATGGGTTAATCGGTTATGAAATATCGATGTGCATCAATGGGTCAATCGGTCACGATAATCATTAAATATCGATGTGTATCAATGGGTTAATCGGTGACCATAATCATTGATGTCCCTCAGGTTCTCTGTTTGCCTTCGAGATGCTGTGCAACATGCTTGGCAAGCTGTTTGAACCCTATGTGGTCCATGTGCTGCCACACCTGCTGCTGTGCTTCGGAGACGGGAACCAGTACGTCAGAGAGGTCAGTCTGCATCCTTAGGAGCCCGCATAGACTGTATATAAATATGGACGTCACGGTAGAGCCCGTGGTTGAAGCTTACTTCATTCGTTTTCGCCTATTTTTTAATTTTTTAAATTTCGCGGGGGAGTGGGATGTGTGGGCGTGTGGCCAGCGAGCGCTATGTTAGCTCTGGACAGTGGATACAGTGACTGGAATAATTAGTCTCTCCTGCAATCTCTGTAAGTACATTTTTCAACAGGCTAAATTTTTGCCCTGTATGGAGGGGCTTGTGTACTATGCCTAATGATGTCATAATATTAACAAAAAACCCGGGTTTGCCTTGCCGGCATCCCCACTGCATTACACTGCCGATGGGCATTGCATGCTAATGGGCCCTGCTTTTCAGCTAATAAATAAAACGAGCAAAAGCTGGCCAAAAAATACTGCAACACACCTGCATGGAAGTGATGACATTATTTTTCCAGTTGTTTTGTTGTTCGTGGTGTGTTTGTGTGCGCCTTTGCCCCTGTGTGTACCTCACAAGATGAACAATACAATATTTCTGGTGTCAAACTAGCTATATGCTGTATCAGTATTAATACATAGCTATATACTGTATCACTATTAATACATAGCTATATACTGTATCAGTATTAATACATAGCTATATACTGTATCATTATTAATACATAGCTATATGCTGTATCAGTATTAATACATAGCTATATACTGTATCATTATTAATACATAGCTATATGCTGTATCAGTATTAATACATAGCTATATACTGTATCAATATTAATACATAGCTATATGCTGTATCAGTATTAATACATAGCTATATACTGTATCATTATTGAACTGTCCCCTAAAATGCCTCCTCAAATTGACCAAACGCATTGCACTAAATAATGGTGTTCAATACTAAAATGTATGGATTGACTGAGGTGATGTCAGGACACCACCGCTACCGCGCCTTGCACACCAGGACCTCTAGACTAAAAAACAGTTTCTTCCCACAAGTAGTGGTGCTTCTGAACGCAGGGAATAGCCCTGCTTGATATAAGGACCTGCTACGCACATAGACCCTGACCGAAGCCACTTTATAACATGTTATGCACATTGACTCGTCGCCGGAGCCACGTTATAACTTATGTTTTTATTTCGTTTGTTTCCCCTAGGCCTTGTTTTTGCTTTTTTTTTGTAGCTGTTGTCTTCTGCTTAAGTTATTGAACTATGCTCACCACCATCTGATCCTAAGAGAGATGCCATATATATGTACTTGTACATGCAACATGGAGAATTAAAATGAAACTTGAATGTTGGTTCATTTCTCCTCAGGCTGCTGACGACTGTGCCAAGGCCGTGATGAGGAACCTCAGTGCCCACGGAGTTAAGCTGGTGCTGCCCTCTCTCCTGGTGGCTCTGGAGGAGGAGTCGTGGAGGACCAAAGCAGGTGAGTCTGCAGTTTTGCACAGACAAAGACTTCATATTAATATGTAGCCTTGCGAACGAGAACCAACGCATCGTCCACGCATTGCATTGGGTCTGGTAAAACCAGGGTCGGAAAACCTAAAAAAAAATTCCCAGCCCCAATGAAAGCGTCTAGCGATGTGCGATGTGTGGATGATGCGTTGGTTCTGGCTCGCCAGTCTAGATAACAAGGACATCGCTACTTCCTTGTAAAACATTTTCTGTAGATGTCTTGATGTCTTATAAGCATATGCTTTACTCGGCACTGAAACGGTTAATACAATTAGACTAGTTAATTGATTATTTATTTGCATGGAAAAAATATTTACACAAAATCGGCTACAAAATCGTGGCTTGCCATAAGGTTCCATATGGAACATCTCAATAAAAAAAACACATTATGCAACAAAATCTGACACTTAAACCGGTATCTCCACTTAAACTGGTATACTCGCAAAACGCAAAAACAGAGCTGGTGCTGCAGCAAGGAAGTTGCAGTGTCACTAATGGAAGTGAGTATTTGTCAAGTAGTTGTCGCTGACACGTGCCACTCGGGTCATTGTGATTTTGTGATTCCTCCTCCAGGCTCCGTGGAGCTCCTGGGAGCCATGGCCTTCTGCGCCCCCAAACAGTTGTCGTCGTGTCTCCCCAGCATCGTCCCCAAGCTCACTGAGGTGCTGACGGACTCGCACGTCAAGGTGCAGAAGGCCGGACAGCAAGCGCTCAGGCACATCGGATCAGTCATCCGCAACCCCGAGATCCTGGGTGAGACCATCACATACTCTGTGTCATTAGCCTGGCATGCCGGAACCAACAAATCGTCCACGCATTGCTTGTAGCGGAACGGTCCGGTGGGTCTGGATTAAGCAGCCCGACAAATCGGATTGTTTCCACGTTTTGACGATCCAATCAGCGCCCTAGCGGGCTTTGTTCGATTCGAAATGTGGGCCTCCACGCCACTTGTCACATCTTCTGTAAAATCTGATCTTTATTTGCCACATATGCATAAACATGCTTTACATATACACAAATGGAATATTGAATTAGTACAATACAATAATGTTAATTTTTTTTACATTTATTAATTTATTTTTTTAGCATACTTATATGAGGGGAAGGAATCTCACGACACCTGCATGCGCTGTGAGACTAAGCCACAGGCCCAAGACTTTGCCGGAGAGCCAGCCCGTAATAACACTTCTTGATAGCACTGAAAAATCCGAGGAATCGTAATGAGGCAGCGTGTGCTCCAGGCGGCATACAGTCCTTAGTCCACACGTGTCTCGTACTGCTGCACGTTGCCCATAATGTTTTGGATGAAACACTGTCATTTGAAAGTAGAAGTCTTAATTTAACCAATCAATGGTCATTCCAGCCATTACTCCCATCCTGTTGGACGCCCTCACCGATCCGTCCCAGCGCACCCACAACTGCCTGCAGACGCTGCTGGACACCAAGTTTGTGCACTTCATCGACGCCCCGTCCCTGGCCCTCATCATGCCCATCGTCCAGCGTGCCTTCCAGGACCGCTCCACCGACACCCGGAAGATGGCCGCACAGATCATCGGAAACATGTACTCCCTCACCGACCAGAAGGTATACTCCACGCTCCAGCTGATCTCTGGTCGTTTGCACCTCTATTATACACCATGCTGACTGATTCTCGCCTTGGCTCCCTGGCTCTATGAGAGTATTATGTGAGGAATCTTTAAAAAAAAAAACTTTGTGACATTCTAGTCAGTCTTGGCATTGCCCACAGCAATTTCCAGGTCGCCAGCCTCAACTCTATAGCGCCACCAACAGGCCAAAGTTGCAGATAATTTCACATACGTTTTACATTCGCTTTTGCATCTACCCAGTGACCGAACCAACACACACTCTTTTTTTTAATCCATTTTGGATTATGCTAAAATCAATATGCTTCGTTTCACTGTGACAGCCATTCAAACGCGCTAGAAAAGTCGCATGGCGGAAAATGTCTCGTATCTCGGCAGCGTTTCGTCAGATTTGAACTAAACTTTGCTCACGTCATCCGTATCCTCCCTGCTTGGCCCCGTATTGCTGCATGCAGCTATATTTAACATTATGTCATGGGGAGAGGAGGAGCAGGTAGGAAACAAACATGTACACGCTGCTATCAGTGTCAGATGAGCACAGGCCATGAAATGGCTTAGGGCAGCATCCATTAGCGCTACGTCATAATCAACATTGTCTGCAACAACCGTGAACACTATGTTGGCGAAATTACGAGCAGCAGCTGTAAATATGCCCGAAAATAGCACACTATACCTAGTGCATAACAGCTTACGATTCTTCAGCGGTTGTCAGGGTTTTACACCTACAATCCGAGAGTGGTAGCGCTCAAATACCGCGGTGTATAGTACTCTCAACCTGCAAATTAGCAGAACTGTACCACATCAGTCGTTAATGGCTGTGTGTGTCATTAATTAAAAAAAAAAAAACACTGTCCAGAATTCTGGGCGTGCAGTCCGTGTAAGTGTAGCATGTGGTCACCTACCAAGTTGTAGTTTTGACCATCACACCAATCCTACCGTCGGCTCTCACCAACTTCACCAGCCGGACACACAACTCTGTGACGTGCAAAAGCGGCCCCAAGCTTGAAGTGGCGATATGAGCACTCAAATACACAGAGCAGTTCTATCCAGACAAACCACAGTAGCATCGACATCCTAATATTATTAGGACTATCCGATTACCCGGTAGCCAGCTAGCTAGCAAGGCTAGCTCTGTGTAACACAACATCCCTGTACTGCGAACAGCAGATTAAGAGGCCTTGTGATGGCACCGACGGCCCTTTGAGGGGCCACGCATCAAAATACAACCTTGCTGTTTTGTTCGAATAGATAGGCTATATTCACAAAGATGATGACGGCTTGAAGGAAGCGAAATAGAACATATCCTATGCTCCTATGAATTTTGCAGTAGCATGATGACAGCCAAAATGCCGCTCAAATGAAATTAAGCCCTAACCCTACGAGGACCCAATGAGTTATATTAGCGCCTAAGGGTTAATAACGGTGTAATGTTTTTTATTGGTCATCAACTAATTCTCAGGATCCTGTATATCACAAAATTTGAAGAACTGACACTTTAAGTGTGCCTGTGTACCTAGTGCATGAAGTGCATGGAGAAGCTGTTTATTTAAAGATGCCAGAGACAAAAAAAAAATGTACTAAAGTTTTGACAATGTACAGGGAACTCGGTGTGTGTAGGTGTATATGTATTAGCATTATATGAAATGAATGATGAGTTGTAATGATGATCCTGTGTACAGGATCTGTCTCCGTACCTCCCAAGTGTCATTCCTGGACTCAAGACTTCTCTGCTCGACCCCGTGCCTGAGGTGGGTTGGGTCCTACACAATGTTTTTATATCCATCCATTGTTTCTCAATTCAGATGGGCGTAGAAGACAACGTTTCAATTACTTTGGATCTGCTCCATTCGTTCAACTGCATTGTGCTCTTCCAAATGAAAAGTAGCAAAATGAAGTGCACTTGGTGAGCTCCCTGGATGCCATTTTGACTATATAGTGGAGGGGGAGCGACCACAACAGCAGAATTTTCAAACAGCGGTGGGTGCAGCTGCAACACCACTTATCTACCCATCACCATGCGAGTGGCCAAGGATGGAGAGAGAGCTGGTTGCAAAGTCTACAGTGGCACCCCAACGGCCAGACTAGGGGAGTGATGACGACTTATCTACTGTGAATTGGACACAATTCATGTAGTGTGCAGTGTACGTAGTAGTGCACAAAATGGAGTGCACTTTGGAAGTCCATGAACTACAAGACAGCCTTTAGCTTCCTTTAGCTTGCCTTTAGCCATAGTTTGGTTAATGTGAAACTGAATGGTGGTCTCCCTCTCTGTGCCCACCAGGTGCGGACGGTGTCTGCCAAGGCCCTGGGGGCAATGGTGAAGGGCATGGGCGAGTCCTGCTTTGACGACCTGCTGCCCTGGCTGATGGAGACGCTGGCCTCGGAGCAGAGCTCTGTGGACCGCTCTGGAGCAGCCCAAGGTAGGTCACACCTGGAAACCACTGAGTGGATCAAAGTGGTGAGTGTGATGCGCTTAAATGGTGCAGCAAAAGACAGGGAAAAGAGATGACTTGAGAGAGGACATCAGTGGCACAGGACATCACACGCCTCATCACATGCCCCAAAGGCCTCACAAGACTCAACAACCCAACCCTTGACAAGACCGCACACTAGATGCAAAGATGCCTTCTGTGCAGAGACCATCCCAGTTTCAATCTTTTTCCACAAACAAAACACCAAATTTATAAAATCTTTTCAGGTTTGGCACTATCCCAAGAGTCACAGGTTTGAAAGAGTTAATAATTTCATTCTCACTATTGCGTTTGATTTCACCAAGGAATGTAAAAAAAAGACCTATGACATCTTTATTCCATCAAACCTTGATGAAACACAGCAATGAAAGTATGCTACGCTACTAGGCTAGACACCATTAACCTTTGGCCATGTCCAGCTTCTAGAATAAATAGTGTTGGTGTGAAGTGGGGAGAGTTGGGGAAAGCAGATCTGCAGCGCACATTGGTGAGATGACGCAAACACACGGCGCTGCGTGTGCCGCGACCTAAAGCCACATGACTGGATGTGATTGTGGTGGCAGTGGACTGCGCCACAGAGCCAACATAATGCATAGTGGACATCCTCTTGAAATGAACTGTGTTCCACCCCCAGGTTTGGCAGAAGTGATGGCCGGCCTGGGCGTAGAGAAACTGGACAAGCTGATGCCGGACGTGGTGCAGACAGCCAGCAAGGTGGACATTGCGTCTCACGTGAGGGACGGTTACATCATGATGTTCATCTACCTGCCACTCACCTTCGGAGAGCGCTTCACACCCTACGTCGGACCCATCATCCCCTGCATCCTCAAGGTAACATACACTACATAGGACTCGTCGTTATCTCTTTCATCCTCAAGGTAACACACCCTATGTAGGACCCATCACCCCCTGCAGCCTCAAGGTAACACCCTACGTAGGACCCCTCACCCCCTGCATCCTCAAGGTAACCCACCCTACATAAGACCCATTATTCCCTGCATCCTCAAGGTAATACACCTGCACACTTGCTCTTCCTGCATAAACGTCACAAGTGGGCAGCGCCCATATTGCTGCCAGCGTGCGGTTTGTTTACACTCTCACTGCGTACAGAGACACGGTTCGAGAGAGAAATAAATGAAAAGGTGTAAAATATAAATAACCAAAAAATGTTAAAATCTATGAAAGGCTGTGGGATATACCGGGACATGCTAGAGGAGGAGGCCAGAGAGAAATATTTAGAAAATATAAACGTAGTACAGTGAGAGTGTAAACAAAACGTGCGCTGCCAGACTGCCACCAATATGGCCGCCTGTGCAACAACCCTTTTGCGGATTCATATCGCATTATTAAGACAGTTCACTGTAAAATAAATACAATGCAAATGAAAACTCACTTATTCGGTGCTGAAGCTGTCAGAAGGGTTCCTGCAACCACTGCTGCATCTTCAGTCAGCATTGTTCAAGGAGTGCACTTTGAATTTTGGCCATTTGGAGCGCACCGTCTGAGTACTAGTAGCACATTTCATTTCGCCACTTCCAAAGTTGATGTTTCCACCATTGTTGGGCAAGTTGACTTTCAACATGAACTAGTTCAAATTACAGTTCAGTCCTTGTAAAATGAATGTGTTCATTCATCGTTCATTGGTCATCATTTTGAACTATCAACAGGTGGTTCCCCAAAATTAACCTTTTAGTTCTTTTTTTATGTTGCTGTCAGCTGTGAATTGTCAACATTATTAACAGTGTACAAGCAGGAGTTCATGAACTATCGTTCTTTGAACATGTTGGGGTACAACACAGGCTTCTACAATACTTGAAATCTTCAAAACCCAAAACCTTTCTTTATGAATGTGAGACATGCACTATCAAAACAAGTGGAAAATTGAATCGTTGGATTTCTAATGACCTGAAAATTAATTGGAATTAATAATTCTATGGAAAGTAAATTTGATAGGTCGACGAACCAGGAAACGTTCATAAGTGGACACATTAACCAGAGACGCAAACTTAGATGTAATGACCTGAAAACGGTAACTGCTGGAGAGAGATTGTACAAACCATGTTGATGTTGACTTTTGAATTGGAACAGACCGCAAGTCCTATAATAATAATAATAACAATAACAATAACTTTAATTTATATAGCGCCTTTCAAGGAACACAAGGTCACTTTACACGAGATAAAAACAAAAAACAAAACAAGAAAAAAAGAGGTAACTATCTAATTAGGGAGAGCCAGGGAAAATGAGTTTTCAGTTGGGTTTTCAAACTGTCCAGAGATGGAGATAGGTGAACATCGGGGGGGAAAGAGAGTTCCAGAGATAGGGGCCAGCCCAAAATGTTTTTCATTTAGTTGTGGGGATGATGAGGAGGCCAGCACCAGAGGACCGAAGGCTCAGAGAAAGGGTGTGGTGATGGAGAAGATCTGCCAGATACTGGGGGCAAGTGCATGGAGGGATTTGCTTGCCCTCTCCAACATATTGTGTAGCTGTGAGCGGTCCTTGTGTGTGTTCAGGCTCTGGCTGATGAGAACGAGTATGTGAGAGACACAGCGCTGCGTGCTGGTCAGAGGATCATCAGCATGTATGCAGAGACAGCCATCGCCCTGCTGCTGCCCGAGCTGGAGCAAGGACTGTTTGATGACCTGTGGAGGATCAGGTAGTTACGCTTTAACACTAAACCCTTTGTGTACATAGGAAAAAAAAACATTTTTCTTATTTTTTCTCACGTAAGCGCCACTTTTATATCTTTATTGATAGGATTACTTGGAAACGGGGAGATTGGGGGTAGTCCGTCAACATGAGCAAATGGAACGGGTTGGAATGAGTTTGTGGGTCACAAATCAACGCTGGATGATTTGTGTGTGGAATAGCACAGCACAAATTACCACCATCATTTTTAAATGACGCAATAGGTTAAATAGACAAGTTTGAAGTGTCAGAATGCATTGAACTCGGGGGTCCGCGTTGACCGAGTGGTTATAGACACCGCACCTAACGCGACCCCATTCATGTTAGTGGCGCTGTGTCTACTGCAGTGTCCGCAGTGTCGCGAGTTCGACTCCACTCGTCGACTTGTCTGCAATGTCTACCCCCGATCTCTTCAACCTAGTTTCCGACTAATCCTATCCAACAAAAGATGGAAAAACGGCGCTGACGCCGGAAAAAATAACTTGAAAAAAAAGAATGCATTGAAGTCAGAATGGCACCGGAAGTCATATTCTGGATTTTTACCAGAACGACCCGAAGTCTTCTATAGCGTGATCTTAATTTTAGGCCATGCCATTCAGCTCTAGAGTAGAGTCTTTATATTGAGTAGCACTTTGTTCCAGTGTTCACACCAGATTGCCAAAACAGTACAGCATCATTGTGCAATATGAGAAAACACTGTGTGTGTTTAGGTTCAGCTCAGTGCAGCTGCTGGGAGACCTGCTGTTCCACATCTCTGGAGTGACCGGGAAAATGACCACCGAGACGGCGTCGGAGGACGACAACTTTGGCACAGCGGCATCCAACAAGGTTCATCTATATCTAATAACATTTTTTTAGTTATTCCAATAGTTGATTAGTTGCCGATTATTGAGGGGGCTGTAGCTTGGTTGGTAGTGCGGCCGTTCCAATGACTGGGGGTTTTGAATCTCGCCTCCGACAGTCTCCATGCCAAAGTGTCCTTGGGACAAGACACTGAATCCCAAATTGTTTCCAATGCGTTGTGGCGAGTGCCTTGTATAGCAGCAGCCGCCATTGGCGTGTGAATGTGTGATTGAGAGGTCACTGTGAAGCGCAAATCTTCTAATTCTTCTATTGAAATGATTAACTCTTTCACTGCCATGCTCTGTATTGCCAGACGAAATGGCATATTTCATGTTTTTCCCGAGGCTCACCGAATATTTTCAATGAGTCGTACAAAGTTATGCAATGGCTCATCTTGTAGATGAGAATCTATATTACAACCACCAAAAAAAGTCTAGAACCTTCTATTCTGGAGATATGATGCTGCCAATTTAGGCTAAATGTGACATTTTGGGTGCTCTAAACATAGTTTCTGAGATATTGGCATTTTTGTGAAGTGTTTGACTTCACACCCAAATATTGATCAGACAACACAAATGTTTGTTCCAAATTCTTCCCGACATCCTAAAGTGTTTTGACATCATGTTTGAATATGCTCAAAACCACCAGCAGGGGGGCCACCAACCCAAATCTGACACAAAAGGGTCATTTCTTAAACGGTTTCGTAGCAGCATTGGCGGCAGGAGTTTATGACGCAGCGGCAAGACAAGGGGTGTCCCAATCCCTAGACACAAAAAACCCTTGGCAATTAAAAGTAAGATAAAACCCAAGGGCGAAAATCCCAAGGGCTAGGGCAAGGGCCTAGCCAAGGGCTAGGACTGGCGTTTGGGACGGGGCCTAAAACTAAATTCTACGTGGACATTTAATAAACCTTTCAGTCATTTTGCTTTTTAACATTTTATGCCATTATTTTTTATTGGATTGTATTATTTCAGTTTACTTTCTATTGTCTATTTATTGCAATGTGTTTTATTTTGTGCTATGATTCCCTTTACGATTGTGCAGCATTTTAGTCAATTATTTTTTTTAAAAAAGCTCTATAAATAAAGGTTGCGTTGGTGTTCAATTTTCCTTGGCTTCCTCAGGCCATCATCGGTGCTCTCGGTGCCGAGCGGCGCAACCGCGTCCTGTCCGGTCTCTACATGGGCCGGTCTGATACCCAGCTGGTGGTGCGCCAGGCCTCGCTGCACGTGTGGAAGATTGTGGTGTCCAACACCCCGCGCACCCTCCGGGAGATCCTGCCCACCCTCTTCACCCTGCTGCTGGGATTCCTGGCGTCCACCTGCCCCGACAAGAGAACCGTACGTTGCCACAACGTTAGAGAGCAGGGGCTTAGTGGGTGGGCGAGGGGATGGTACATAGCAGATAGTATCAAATAGAGAACATTGCATACTTTCATTTTAATGCATTTTTGTCGCTATTTGTGCTGGGTTCAATAGATTTCAAAAGTATGTGAATTGGGGCTGCCTCTGATTATTTTGATAGTCGATTAGTTGCCGATTATTAAAACAATTAGTTGATTAATCGATTTATATATTTTTTCTTCAGAAAAAAAATCCCCAAATATTCACAGCAAGCAACAATTACAAAAAATCCATCTTTTCCACTTGAAATATTTTCAAATGTTATTATTAATGAGAAGCAAATGTACCAAAAATGAAGTTACTTTCTCTGACACTTTGATAGGTTTCATCATATTCATGTTTTTTATCAATGTTATCTATTTAATATTTCATATAAACCGGGGAAAAAAATGTATCTAACTTACAATGGTGATTTTGTCGAAGGTTGAAGGTTGTTTGTCGAGTTACTGCCATGAGGCAGCCATTCTATTGGAGGATTGGGGTGCATTTTGTCAATTGTTCCACATCTTGACCAATCCACTCTCTTCTTGTGTGTGTGTGTGTGTGTCTGTGTCTGTGTGTGTGTGTTCAGATTGCAGCCCGTACACTGGGTGACCTGGTGAGGAAGCTGGGGGAGAAGATCCTCCCAGAGATCATCCCCATCCTGGAGTCTGGCCTGTGCTCAGAGAAAAGCGACGAGAGGCAGGGAGTGTGCATCGGGCTGAGCGAGATCATGAAATCT